>JAHHUM010002344.1:580543-668076 GCA_036173005.1 Crenichthys baileyi
AGGTTGGCGTTCCAAACCTGTACTGTTTGACTTTAGGCATAAATTACCACATGAACATTTCATAATTGTCCCCCATTCTTTTAACATTTACCGTTATCTTTTATTATTGTGATATTTAACTCACCATCCCAAAAGAGTGCTAATTGCTGTTTTATATTATTTGTAGAATGTATTAAATGTAATATTTATCCTATTATAAATAAGGTTGTTAGCACAGTTATTGGCACTGTTGCTTTTTAGGAAAAATGTCCTGGGTTCAACTCCCGGCCAGAGGTCTTTCTGCATGGAGTTTATGTTTGTGCATATATGGTTTGGAGAGTTTGTTTTCTTCTCACTCTGAACTGGAGATTTTATAATAGAATTGGGAAATTATTTCCTAAATACACATTCAAAATCTTTTTTTCTCAATTCTAAATATTAAAGTTATTCAAATGTACAGTATTAATTACGACGTTATTAATTGGAATGTATGTACCTGACTTTTGTGAAGTGCCTTGAGACGACATGTGTTGTGAATTGGCGCTATATAAATAAACTGAATTGAATTGAATTGAATTGAATTGAAATGACGTAATGAATGATGCAAAGTGTGGTAACTAAATGATGTTAAATGTTAAATTTAACAAGCACGGAAGTGCTTTTGTCTTAATATTTTCAGCCTGAAGTTTTCTTGTAATGTCGCAGCTAGCTTAACAGTGAGAGAATGTTGGTAGTAAGTTATGTTCATTTAGTTCACTAAATGATCTAAAGTCATTTAGTGCAGTGTTCATTTAGAGAGAAGTTCATGTGGTCATTATTGTGAAGCTAAAACTAACATGACCTGATTGTTATGAGCCTTTTACCGCCAATAATTCACCAACGTCACTGGCTAATTATCAAGCTCATCCTTTCACAGTGAGTCATAGGGAGCAGCTGCCTTTCGCTCTTTATTACATGAGATGAAAACTGTTACTAAGACGAGTCTCAGACCAGGTGTCCAAGTCAAGTTTCAAGTCTTTATGGGTCAAGTCTAAGTTGACTTTAAAGTCTTTTATTTTTGCGAATTAAGCCCAACTCAAGTTGGAGTTTCAAACTCGCCATCTCTGTTTATGACTGAGGTTAGTGTTTGTAACTTCATGACTCTTTGGCAACTTTTGCCTACACACTCGACTCACTTGTGGTGGGTTTCTTTCTTCTACGCTTTTATCTCTCATATTTCTTGACTTTGACATGGAAATTAACTTAACTGTCATGAGCTATAAGTGTGAACACAATTAAAAAAGCACTGGTGTAAAATGATGATATGCCCTTTAAAGAATGAAGGCTGGCTGTAAAGCCCTAAAAAGTGACAGGGTCCTTTGTAATACTAAATTATGAATTATGCATTTTAAAACACAATGCACAAACACTGGCATCACTCCTGTGTTCAAAGTGACAATCACATTCCCCACCACCGTAATCTAGCCCCAACATGATGGGCACAGTGACAGCTGACATATTCCATCATGTATGTACACATTTTCGGTCAAACCTCAAACAAACTGATATAAATGAATGTTAGAATAAAAAGTATTGGAGTGAAATACACTATTATTTTCCCACCTGTGCTTTTGCTGCCTCTCTCCACATACAGGTTCCCTACATCCGTCTTCTCTTCCTGTGTCAATACAATTCCCTTCCACTTGTCCTGCTCGCGACCGTCTCTCAGCAGTGGCTTAGAAATTTTGATTGCTTGTTGTACTGTGACTTTCCCCGTCAGTGCCTCTCAGTTACCTGTGCACACTCTTTCTTCATGTACCCTCAGGGCCCTTGTCTCCCTTGCTTTTTTCGACTATACACTCCCTTTGCTTCCTGTTCTTCCTCTCCATCCTCCGCACACCTCAGTGCCTTTGTGATGAGAGTGACAGGCTTTACAATATGTCGGTGCGGATCTACCTCACCTTTAATATTTCAGTATAATGCCAATGCAGGATGGTGAAAGACCTGTGGGATTTGCAGGCGGAAGAATGTTCTCTCTCCTTCTTTTTCCCCGAGTCTCCTTCTCTCTCATCTGCCCTTTTCAGTCAAGACAAAAGGCAAAACAAACAACCACAACTAGCAATTATCATATACAAAGGACAAAAAAAGGTTTGATCCGTGTTTTCTCACAGCCGAGGACAAAAATAAAGTCATGGACCACGTTATTTGAGTTGTTGTAATACTACAGGAAATCAATCAAATGACGTGTTGAAAAATTAATCAGCTTTGAGGACTTGTGGGAACCCTTTTAAAGGTTTCAAGCATTTGATATTTGGAGATAAAAAAAAATCAATAACACGGCTATTGTAAATGCTACAAAAACTACCTGCAAAGTAGCAAAGGACGTAAAAATATAGATTGTAAATCCATTTAGGTAGCTTCAAATTATTATGATGCAAAAGTTAATGAACAGTAAAGGCACTCTTACTCTTTCAGGACTTTATAGTCCCACAATAAAAAAAAAAGGGTTGAAGGCTAGGAGGTTGTTTCAGCACCTTGGAGTTGTTTTAAATATCTCCCATACGAACATATTTCCAGTTCCAAGTCCTGGTCTTTTTCTGTCTTCTCTCAGGCAAAGTTTAAGATGAGATGAGATTTATTTATTGCCACCCTATGCAGTCAGAAGACTTTATTGATCCCACAGTGGGGAAATTCAATTGTCAAAGCAGCTTAAAAAAACTGAATAAAATGCAACAAAATCAAACACAAGATAGGCTATACAAGACAATAAATACAAATAAGAGTACAAATGCAATAAAATTATACAAAAAAAAACAAACAAAAAACCCTCTCATTTTTGGGTTACTGCAGAAATCTTTATTTATTTACTTGACGTGTTCTTATTTTCTTTAAATCATGGCTGCCAATGATTTTCCTTTAACAGGCGTAAGAGATCCAGCTTTCTTGCAATTAAATAACAGTGAAAAACTAAAAGGCAAAATCAGCATTTGTGTGCTTGTGTTTAAAGGGAGGGACAAAAACAGGCTGGATATGCAAACAAAATGCTGCACACTCAACAGATAGACATCGAGTCTGAGAAGTTTGAATCCTTGATCTAATATAGCATTCATACACCCTTATCTTTTTTCATATTTTGTCACATTAAAACCACAAACTTCAGTTTAATTTATTGCATTTTTCTGTCATCGACCAACATGAAGTACACCTAAACTGACCACATTAAACGAAGAACCAGCCAAGTAATGCACGGTAACTCTGGAGGAGCTGCAGAGATCCACAGCTCAGGTGAGAGAATTTGTTGATAGGACAGCTTTTAGTCAAGAGTTGAACAAATTTAGCCTTTGCTAAATTTATGAATTGCTTTCTGTTGTGAAAAGAACACTACCAGAAGTCCAGTTGATAGTTTGCAACAATCCAATAAGCTGCTGTGACCAGAGCAAAACACTCTGTTTGCCATAAAACCAACTCTGCACATCAGAATGAACACATCCTCATGGTGAAGCATGGTGGTGGCAGCATCATAGCAAGGAAATGGGAACTGGTGAGCTTTGATAGGAAGATATTTGGAGCTTTACACAGGCAATCCTTAAAGAAAACAGACATAACCTAAATTATTTTGCCAAGACAAATTGGCAAAAACCTCAGTTTTTAGATGTGCAAAACTGTTAGAGAACTGCAGCGAAAGGTGGTTGTACAAATACAAATAAAAAGTGATAAAAAATTCTGATTACTTGCGCAGGCCAGTTTGCAACAACCAATAAACTTAAAGGTTCAGGTCTACTTTTAAAAAAGGCTGGGCGCATTTTATCATGCCACAGTTACAACAATATTTGCTGCGTTGGTCCACACTGAGGAAATAATTTAAAAGTAGAACTTTCTTTTCCATCAGCCAACCAAAAATGTGCGTAGAACTTTTTTACTTCAGACATGCTGTGAGTCTACTGTCTGCGCTCAGCTGTGGGGGAGAAAGGCGATAACCCTGTCGCCTTCCCTGCAGTTCATTCAGACATGATCCTGATCAATGATTTGGCTCTGTATGGACTGGGACTGCTGTTCTTAGGCGTCATTGCACTCGTTTGTGTAGTCTATCCCCTTAGCTCTTATAACACTCCACACACTTCTGGACCTCCAAGAGGCTAGTTAGAAGAGTTAAAATACTCACTGGTTGCTCTTTTTCTTATATACTCTTTTAGCTTGCTTCAGTTTCAGTTGTACTCTCTGTGCCTGCGTGAGTCACATTGGGGGATAAGATAAGCAGCAGCTAGAACACCATTCACAGTCACTCAATTGCTAAGTGATCAAGCACCGAGATGACATCATTATGCGCTGAAATATTAGCCGAGGCTGACACTATCTGCCCAGACCCCCGTTCCTGTCATTTCTCCCAGGTTCCTCTTTGCATATTCATTGACAGTGTAATCTCCTTGACGTGCACCCAAGAGAATCAAGAGGATAACCTCAAGAGTTCATCTGTGCCGCTGCTTATATAGGCCTATGCACGGGAGTGGGTGTTGGGGTGCAGAGTGGTCGAGCCTGGACTCATCTGGGTGTGTGCATACATGATTTATGTATCTTCCATGCAGAAAGGGAGGGCAGAGGTGACCTTCCTTGAAGTCAAAGCTTTTTTCTTACATGTTAGAATGCACTTTGCAGGTCTGACAATGATATACAAGAAATGTGTTACATTTTGTAATGTACATTGCTTTAAAACAGAAAAATCTGTGTATTTCTGGTTCTATGCAAATGCCATTAGGTCCCTTCATCATTAGAACATTTAGAATGTCCTAATCTTACTATAACATTGCAATCTACTATTGATGGCATTGGTGCTATGTATAAGTAGGTATTCTGCAACATCTGTTAAATGTTGCTTGGATGAAGCAAACAACAATGCTTCTGCAAAATTGTTAAAATGTGAAAAATCACTGGGTATTGTGGATAAGAATGGTGGACCATCACACTACACATTAATTATGTCAAAATGTCTCATGACTAAATCAAAAGACATAAATTAAGCTATGTAAAATTTTTACTCGACACACCTCCACATTGTCGTCCAAAAATAAAGGAAGACATTTAGTCCTTTTTGGAAAGGTTAGATCAACAGGGGATACTCGATCCATTAAATCCCCAGGGCCTGACAGATTCAAAGCAGAATTTCTTTCTCTGATAAACTCTCTCCACTTTTGTTGTTGATGGATAATGAAGCTTTTGAGAGGGGGATGTTATCTCCTACTTTTTCTCTGGCTACAGTATGTTTGATCTTAAAGAAAGGCAAGGAGCCTGCAGAATATAAAAGCGCCTGTCTAATTTCTCTGATATCAATTGAAAATGATATTCTTTCCAAAATCCTTGCAAATCACCTTTGTGGTGTCATAACCGCATTAATACATACAGACCCAGTAGGGATCATATGTAATAGGTTTGCCTCTGAAAACATTCAGTGTTTTATCAATGTTATTTGAGTGGTAAGGAACTACAACACACCGACAGCAACCATCTCACTCAGCAATGAAAAAGCATTTGACTGCAAAGAGTTGCAAAACGTTTTTGAAATGCTAAAGACTTATGGCTTTAGGCAGACATTTATAAAGTGGGTAAAGCTTTTATACAACGCACTGCAGGAAGCTGTTTAAAAACTAATATAATTTCTTCATATTTCAGGCTAGGATGTGGGAACTAAAAAGGTTCACCAATTTTCCCACTACTGTTTTGACTAGCATTGGAGCCTCTAGATGCAGCAATCCACAAACACCCCAATATCCCTGGAGTACCTATCACAGGGAATATACACAAAATCCTTCTAAGGAAATCCAAGAGTTCAGTTTTCTCTATTCCCTATTAAGTTTTTTGAACTGCAGAACAGCTAAAGAAGGTCATTGGGTTTTGGCTAGCCAATTTTGCGATTCCACAATTTTCATTTCTTGCTCCGGTTTTGTAGTCTAAGGTCAAGTATGCCGAAGCTGCAAGAGGATAAGTCTAAATGTTGAGTTATTGGGTGTATTAACCCAAACAGCTCATTACATCATCCCCCAGCATTAGAACCTCTTCAAAGTGCCTGGTTAAATTTTATTTTTCTTGGAAATGTTCCCACATCAGTGGGGAAATTATTTGCACAAAGCAATTCAAGGTTGAGTTCTTCAGCAACCTCCGCCAGAATCACAAAGGATTTGCTGAAAGACTTCCTCTGATTAATGCAATTCAATTCAATTCAGTTTATTTATATAGCGCCAAACATATGTTGTCTCAAGGCACTTCACAAAAGTCAGGTACATACATTTCCCAAAGTCCAACCATTGAACAGTGCCAGTCAGATTCAGTTTTTTTTATTCAAAAATTTGGATAAAAAATTTTTCTATTTTAAGAAAACCCAACAGATTGCATCGAGTCAGAGATTTGTAGGCAGTTCACTCCCCCCCGGATGAGTATGTAGAGACAGTGGACAGTCACTGGTGTTTGGACTTTGCAGGGAATCCCTCATACTGAGGATGCATGTAGCGACAGTGGAGAGGAAAAAATCCCTTTTGACAGGAATAAACCTCCAGCAGAACCAGGCTCAAAATGTGAGCGGCCATCTGCCCCCAACCCACTGGGGGTTTGGAAAAACAGAGCAGAGACACAAAGAGAACAAAGGGAAACACTGATCCAGGAGTACCTTTTATTTGGCAAGGAAAAAGTAAATGTAAATGGATTTACTCCTTCAGTCGTTTCACCTAGGAAAAAAGAAAAGATAAACTCTGAGCCAGTTTTTAAGGTTAGAGTCTGAAAGAGAGCATATAGAGTTAGTCCAGCCAAAAATCAGTCAATTGCCATGTCTAGGAAGGGGAAAGGGGGTTAAACACTGAAAGACAGGGCCAAGTGGATCATCCCGTAGAAGGTTGAGCATTAATTTTTTCCAGCAGAAATTGGAGGAAATTTTCCCTCCAGAAAGGGGTTTCACAGGTAGACACAGAGTCCCGGCCAGGTGTAGCTTCTAGGAAGAGAAAAAAGAAGAGAAAAAAGTTAAAAGCTGAAATAAAAAAAAGCAAAAAATGCAAAAAATTTTAGAGCAGTGTGAGAATGTAGCGGAGAGGGTGAGAGTGGTCCCTTATGTCCTCCAGCAGCCTAAGCCTATAGCAGCATAAAATACAAGGGGGGGAAATAGCTCAGGATAACTTAAACCACTTAAAATATAACTTTTTCAAAAAGGAAAATGTTTTAAGACTAGCCTTAGAAGTAGACGTTTTGTCCATCTAGAGCCCACTGATGGCCATTTTTTAATCTAAAAACCACAACGATTGGGATACCTCTTTTTCTTTTTTCAGATTGATTAAACAAATTGGGGAAAAAAAGGGGGGGGGCTCATACAGGTAGCAAAAATGGAGGGTGTGTTTGCACCTCAACCATAACTGAGCCGATTTAGGCTAATCCTAGACTCCCCTTAAATTAAGGGGTCACCTCCTTCCGATTAGGGAAACGACAGACACAGCAAAGAGGTAAGCTGCAAATAACATTAAAATGACAGCAAACTTTATTTTAGACATGAATTTATTGTGTTGATATGACAACCTGGTCATTGTTTTGACAGCAGTGACTTTGTGCCTTCTGCTTATGTTAGTGCTGTGTGCTGCTTTTAGCTCCTTGAAAACATAACCAGACGGTGCGTTTTGAACAGTATTATTACATAAACAGTTTTGCCATTTTTGTCTTGAACACATGATCCAACTGCATTGAGTGACTTTCTTGGCTCTAGTGTTAGCTAACTCGATAACTATGTCGAGGCCTTGTTTACAAGACGTGTTCGTTCATATTGTGGTAGAATTTATATTTTTAAAAGCGAACTAACATATAGTTTGTGTTAAAATATTGTCAGTAATATTAATAAAAAGATTACAGCTTTTGTTACTACTGTGAAATAGCTTGAGTTTTCTACTCTATTGCTTAAGAATTACAATTTTTCATGTGCTCCACTAGCATAAAACATACAGTTGTCATGGTTTCAGATGATCTTTGTCTTTGTTTTGTATGAAAAGTACATTTTCTAGCTTAGACGTTTACACGGTATTCTGTTGTACTTGTTGGCTTTCATAGCTTACAGCTGCAATAGTGATTTTAGTTCCGCTGTTTCTTATGCATTGCTAAGCATAGCACATTGTCAGTACTATAATTTGTGTATATGCTTTTGGGTTATTAGACAGTTGTGTTTGATATTGCTGGCGGGCATGAAAAGTAATGCAATTTTGCTTTTTCAGAGGTCTACACCAATGAGGCAGGAGCCATCATTTACCAACACAGGCTGTCAAACCAAACCCCAGCTGTGCTCAGTTGGGACACAGCTTTCCATGAACTCCAACCCTATGTAAAAAGTCAAGGTTAATGAAACAAAACTTAGCCAGGTAATGTGTCAGTGTTACATTTTTAACTCAAAGGCACAAAGGTGGTGAACCAAAAGTGCTCAGATGTTGGAATCAGCACTTCAACTACTCCCTTTATGCAAACATGTGCTTTCCACATCAGTAAAGCGACACCTGTTGTCTGATATCAAGGAAGAAATCACACCAGTAAAGAGACCCCGTGTGGAGCGGACCAAAGTGGGTGATGTCACTTTAGAAAACAGCTCTACTGTGAACATACAGAGCCCACAAGATCCCACATTTGTCCCTGAAGACTCCATAAGTGCTTTGTCTTTGTCGAAGACATGTAAGCAAAGCTATGCCAGCAAATATTTTATGAGATACATGCATGAATTAGTTGTAGATTCTAGGTTTATGTTTGTGTGTTTTTTTTTCTGTAATTTTCACTATAGAATGGACCCTTCAACAACTGCCTGTAGAGCAATTACTTATGTAGTTTATGAAAAGTGTGTTTTGGAACTTTTTGAGGTGTGCCCTGTGTGTCAATGAGTGGCAAGGGTGCGGACCAGAAAAATTAGAACTTTTCTTTGTGTAGAGCATTGATGTCTACACTGTGATTTTTTAAGATAATGTCAGCCACTATATGGGGGTACTTCAGCGGGGAATCTCCAACCTTCATTTGCTGTGTATTGCAATGGGGCTCATTTTCCAAAGTGGCTTTACTATTATTGCTTCACATTTTTTACAGTAGTAAATATTTGCATGTTATATAATTTTTTTAACTTTTTCAGATCCTCCAGGAAATGAGTCTAGCAATGTTCCAGCACAACACCTTTTGATGGCATTCCAGACTTTTTACCGAGCCAGCTATTCTCTACTATGTTCTCTACTATGTTATGTTATGAATTCAACACAGGATAACATAGTAGAGAAGCTTAAAGCCATGCTCATCACTGAGGATACCATCCACCCTGCATCACTCCTTCACTCTTATGCCACCAGGCAGATGATATAGAGCCCCACTGGCCCAGAACAACACATCTACAAGAAATCTTTCATTGTAACTGCAGTAAAACCACTAACTAACACTAACACTGTATTTATTAGTATTTTAGGCCCGAGCAGGATGTAAACCTGGTAAAGCACTATTGTTCTCCCCCGGATTCTTCGTCTTCTACTTCTGCTTTTTCTCCTTCTTTTTAATGTCAATATTATTATTTTCTTTATCTGGGATGTGCCACGTTGAACTGACAAATAAAATTCTCTTCTACTTTATTTGTCTGCAAGCTACTACATCATAATAGTGTTAGTATTTAAATAGGATTATTTTCTAAATGAAGAACTTCTAAATGAAGTTCTTACACAGAGTAACACACATGAAGCAGGCCACACAAAAAGAAACAACAAAAATATATGTAATGTCACTATAAACAGCAGTGCAAAATAACCAACTTTCAAAAAGTTTCTTGCAAAAACATAAATTGTTAAAATAATTTTCTGTCATTGCAGATTACATAGATGACATCATGGAGCTGGTCTTTGAACAGGTTTTCCACAACCCAACTTCACATTTAGATGAGGTTGATCAGATCCACATCTCATCAGCCCTCTCATCTCAGCATCCATGGCCTGACAAGGCAACAGTGGTGCTGCCTGTGTCTCTCGCTTCAATTCAGGACCGCTCTGAAGCCCAAGTCTGATGCCCCTCATCATCTTGAACCTCCTGCCTGATCCTCAGGACAACACAAGTCGGCAGGACAACACACACTCTCCGACCCACATATCCCCAGCGCCAGGACACAAAGCACCTGTATGCACAATGCCTGTAATGGCTAAAACACAAAAAGGAAAAGTTACAAAATGTTCAACACCAATCATTAGATTAAAACAGAAAATACAAAAGACAATCCCTTACTGTATAATTCCTCTTAGAGGTATGGTCCAAACTGTACTTTGTAAAAATGTATTGCATACTGGAGTGAATGCTTATTGAGACACATAGGCTCAAATCCAGGATGATCCACCATGCATGTTAGTTGGCTGGGTACTTCCTCCATTCTGACAGTAACCTAACAAACAGTATTTCATTTATAATGCAGAAATGATTGAAAAACAGCCTATGTATTAGCAAATCACACTAACCTTGGGAATTTCTCCACAGCGCCATTTTTTTATTTCTGTTGGCATTGATGAGAAATTACCACAGGTACACCTAAACACATGAACTGAATAAAGATAAGCAAATTTGTTCTGAATTGTAAAATAAAACCACATATTGATGTAAAGTTGTCATAAGCATATCAGTTAGCATTAGAATTATGACATCTACAGAGAAAATGAAAGGATGTTGCTAACGAGAAAGGTTGCAGATAATGTATTTCTGACTATAGTTCTGATTTGAATTTAGACTAATTGATAATGGAAACTCAAAACAATAAATAACAATAAATTAAAAGACAAAATAGGTTTTCTTAAATCAAACTTTACTGTAGATCTTTAATTGTGTGTAGCAAGTATCAATATTCTTTTGTGAGTGTTAAATTGTTGTTTTAAACGCATGGGCAATATAATAAAACTACTCTCCATTTGTAGTTACTTGGTATGGATGGAGAGGGTAAATACAGCAACAAAATAAATACAGCAACAACACACCATTGTGATGCATTCATTTGAAGGCGCGGCTCTGCAGGTTCGGGGGTGACATTAGTTTCCTCTCACTTTGGGTCAGACTCTGGCTTAAACATGTAAGGCTGGATGGACAAGTCTTCTGTTGTTGACATCTTTTAATCGATTTCGGAATAGAAAGTTTCTGTGCAGCTAGATAATTGTATCTCTATTATCAAACATCAAAGATGACTGAACAGGGTGGAGTGCAATGCTCTGCCACCTGGAGCGGGGTGGGGTGTGAACTGCTTCAATAGAATTTAAAGAGACCACACCAAATTGAGTTCCTATCAGACACCCCTCAGAACAGGGGTAAAAGAGGGACCTGTGCATCCCGGGTTTGAGTCCAGGCACTGGCGACACTAAAGGCCAATAGTGCCGCAGCAAAATCTTAAAAAAAAATAGGAGGGGCCTTTGGAGCTATTATAACAAGGATTTCAGAGCAAAGCATTGCATTTCCACTTTATATAGACCACAACTGAATGATTTAAGAGTGAAAAGGAGTGATTTAAAACCATGATATTTCCCCTTTAAGATACATCTAAGAGGCACTTTTTTGACGGTCTTAGTAGAGAGAAAACTTGATGTTTCAAATGAAACCATTCATTTCCCTCACTTCTAATTCAAAAGGTTTGCAACTAACTGTAATCCATGTCTCGTCCTATTCATGTGGAATCAGTATAGAATTATAATTAGTCAGGCTATCTGCTCAGGTAGCCAGCATCCAGTCTCCCGTTTAACAGACATGCTACTTGTAGCTTGCCAACTCGAGTTTTGAAATAGTGTTTAGTTTTAACAGAGATGGATGACACTCCTTTAGTTTCCTAACTGTTGGATGCAATCAGCATGCTTATATTATTCTATATATATTTAAATAACCAATTGGTCTGTCAAGTGTTGTCCTGTGAATACTAGCAAAATATGGCAGAGGTATTAAGACAATAGATGAAAGGGTGAATTGAGCTCAGGCATTACTGAACAGCAAAACTCTGCACAAACATGGAATAAATTCACATGATTTCTTAAAATATAAGAATGTATTAACAAACATAATTGAACTGCAAGGTAAACATATTTCAGTTAACAAACTCTTACTAGAACAATTCAACTAAAATTACCAAGCAAAATGAAGGAATAAAGAAAACTAATGAACTCTATACAAGGAACAAAGGAAACAATAAAAATGGTTAAAGACCATGACCAATAAAATGATGCAATATTACCACTCAGTGTTATCTATGTTTGAGAACCAAGGTTTATCTTGAGGAACCTGGAAATTAGGTTAGATTAGTCTTCGAACTAACTAAGAACAATATAGTATCTCAATTCAATTTAGTTCAATTCAATTAAAAAATACTTTATTAATCGTAAAGGCAAATTAATTGTTGTTGTATCTCCAAAAACAACCAATCACAATGCAAAATCAGTAGAGTAGATAAAATATTATTTTAATAAAACAATATTTTAAAGAATGATTTGCTCAATACAAAAACACCTTAAAGGTCTTTTCACATTAGCTGAGCAAATAGCCTGCTAGAACCTAACACCACTTCACCACAAACAACACAAAACATCATGGAATAAACTGTTTTTAGATTATTTCATCCTGAACTAATTTCCTCTGCCCAAACACCACCTCTTTTGTGACCCGTTCTGAAGCAGGGGGTCTGAAGAGCACTGGTTTTGGGAAGCGGAGTTGGTCCGGCCCGGCCACGTGGTGGGCAGAACAAAGGAAAGTGGCGGCTACTCTCAGTAGCGGTGGGGGTTAGAACTGTGGTTCCGATATCTTCTCCAGGTCGTTGGGAAAACCACTTTGCTCAACGTTGTTAGAGACAGGGTCTCTGCTGGGAACTCCGTGGAACACAGGCTGCTTCTCTGTAGGCCCTCAGAAAGAAAAGTTCAAGCCACGCATGTCTTAATTGCCCCTTTCGTATGATTGCTGGATTATTTGAGCAGCAGATCATACTTAACTTTGTTGCACTCGATCGGCGGGTATTCTACCGTCAGATCATAGTCATAGAGGTTCCTACCAGGATCTTGTGTACAGTTTCATCCATGTTTTTATATATGGCTGGGGGCACAACAAAACCATGCCTGCATGTATTTTCTTAAATGGAAATATTTCTAAACATTTTAATTTATCAAGTGAAAACTGTAGCCCCCTTTTTCAGTAGTTGTCTGGCAGTGTGCAGCAACGTATGGGGGAGTGGCAGTGTAAAGGATAGTGGTAAACACTATTTCATTAATATATTGAGCAAACAAACATGTTAAAGTTCTAAAGTAAGTGACAGCCAGCAGTTTTAATTAATGTCATGCAGCTACAACTTTCATTGACGTTTTTCCATTTTTATCTAGAGTTTACCTGTCATTGTTAAATTTACATGAAAAAACATAAGGTCAACAGTTGTCAGATTTTTAAAAGTATAGTAAATGTCTCAGAAAAAAAATAGACAGGCATTTGTACATCATTCTCGCCAGTCTTTCTGCGTCTGGCTATGATAAAGATTGTTGACAGGAGAATTTAATGTGATGCCTAGTCATGTTCTATCTTTTTGCCATTCTAAATGGTCTCTCATCCCTATTTATTTGCTGCTGTCCTGCTGGCAGCACCTGCCCATGTCCACACACAACGTCAATTTAAAAGGAAAGCATAAACAGCCGGCTATTATTCATCAGCCTTTGACTAACCACATGTAAGGATGTCCCTGATTTATATTCAGAGTCACACTAAGGCCCAAAGGTCTTTCCAAGATAGCAGTCAAATGCATGAGGACAGCTTTAAACTACAGCTTGTAAGCCAAAATCACAGCCTTGGACTTTGTTTTTTAACGGTTCAGTTTACTTTTCTTTGTAAAGCACTGTTAATGTAATGGATAACAAAATCATTTGTGGTATTATTGCAAAACAAGTTTATATTTTTGAAACAGGGTTGTTTGAGACAGTTATGAGGAGTCAGTATCTTACCTGACTCAGTAGGAAGTGCCATCTCAGTTCGTAAAATCAGGTAATATTGGGAGTCAGAGATGATAAATTGCCAGATATAACTAGCATCATTAATACATTGTCCACTGTGTTTTATTATAGCATGGGCATTGTTTGTTTTAGAAAATAGTGTATTCATTCCCTTGTGTTCACATATTGTTACGTTACAACCACAAACTTCTATGTATTTTATTTGGATTTTATGTAATAGACAAACACAAAGTGGAGCATAACTGTGAAGTAAAACTGATACATGGTGTTTTAATGTTTTTGTTGGTACTTTGTGGAATCATTTGTCACTGACGGTTTTGGAATATGTATCTTCCAGCTTCACGTATCTAGAGATGTAAAAGTTTGCATGTTATTCTTTGCAAAAAATCTTCAAGTTCAGTCATATTGTATGGAAAGCATCTGTGATCATTGACTTTTTTAAGTCAATGATCACAGATGATTTGGGTCTGAACCATGAGCCATTCTAACATATGAACGTGTCTTGGTCTACAAATGGGACTTATTTAGGCTTTTTTAACAATGGTGTTCTTCAGAAATGTCTGATTTGTGTAGTTCATGTCAAATAGTTGTCTTATCCACCTTTTCTCCCATCTGAACAATGAATCTCTGCAACTTTTTTGCTTCTTCTCTGATTTATGATCTCCTTTCCGGGCCTGTCAGCTTCGGTGAACCGTCATACAGTTGTAGGTATGCAGTTGTACCATACTCTTTTTATTTTGGATGATAGATTGAACAGCTTTATTTATACTGAACCGTTTACCCATAAGGGGACTTCTGAAGGCAGCTGTTTGCAATGACTATGGATTTTGTTTAGGGAAAAGGTGCTCAGTAAAAATTAATGTCACCCCTTTTTGATTTTTGTACACAAAAAGGTTACAAAAACTATGTATAAAATGTAATAAAATACAAGATGATTTAAAACTTTTACACAAGACTTTAAATAATTTCTTTCTCACTGATTGCCCAAACTGAGCTTACATTTACCCCTTTCCAGTGCAGGTAAGATACTGACAATTAATAGCTAACTCACACAACCCCAATTCAGCAAAACTATACAATCATTAGAATATGTTTTGTCATCCCTGAAGGTTGGTGCATTTTATTGTCAATCATCAGGCTTTTCACATCTGTTCAAATACAATACACCTATCAAGATTTGTTTTCTAAACTGTTGTGCATAGAAAGTCTTAAAGCTGAATTGTGATTGCTTGGCATTGTTAAAAAGCCTCTGTGGCTCCTTGTTAAATTAGATGTGACAGTGAGTTTCAACAAAGAAATTAATTAGTTCTACTTTGAATGTGCCTTGATGGACAATTCTGCAGGTTCACCATGTGACCTGGTTTGACTGCAGCGTTGTTAAAGCTTTATAATTGCAATCTCCTGCTTTAAGAGGAAAAACATTTTAGTGTGAACTACCTAAGAGCTTTTGGACATTGTTACTCTCATCACTATATTTTGTATCTCCCCTTTGCTCTAGTAGCATAAGAAGATACAGTATGCTGCCTCAGGTAAATAATATTCGAGCAATGCCTTCCAAGGCATCTAATACTGATCTCCAGACCAAGCCAGGTTGACACACAAAGCTTCCATGACATGAGTAACACAAATCTGACATGCAATATGTACAACACATAGGGCCGTCTGCTTCTAAATTAATTCAACTGCTAGTCAAATGTTGCAGCCATGACCCAATAACATTAATCAACCTCATGTTATGCATATGCTCTGTCTGAGCTGATGAAGACTATCTCATGCCGAATACTTGGAGTGGCTCTAACTGACGGCAGCCTGACCTAGTTTCTGCTAAAATTCTGCTAAAAATTATTTGACCACATGGAGGCACTAACAGATTATTATAGAGCATTAAAATATATAACATTTACTCCTCCCCAATGCAGTAGCTGTGCATATTGCCCCATTCACCCTAGTACACATGCAATACATGTAATGAGGGTGCATCATTAAAAAATACTTCAGACATGCGTTTTTAGATATGGTCAAGCACAAAATTATTTATACATCTGGGAGATTTAGGATTAAAGTAATCTTTTAATTTTACCACATTTTTCTTCTGTGTGGGAGTAATATTAATGTTTTGTAGTGACCCAGCCAGAGTCTTATTGTTAAAGAAATTGTGGAGGGGTGGTGTGGCACGTGACATAGCGGTAGAGCGCATCACCCATATATGGAGGCTTCAGTCCTCAATACAGCTGTCCTGGGTTTGAGTCCTGACCTCAGAGACCTGTGCTGCATGTCTTCCCCTCTCTCCACTTCACCTCCTGTCTGCCTACTTTCGAAAAATAACAAAAATAAAATTGTGGAGAAAGTGTGGAGGGAGCTAAATCTTAGGGTGATGCCTTGGTGAAGACTTGGAGCTCATCATCAAACATAAATCATCAAAAACCCTGTTGAAATGCAAAAAGCTGTTACAGAGCCGTATTAAGAACATTCAACGAGAAGTTTCCAAGAGCTCCTTGGGACCTCATTGGATTGCAGTTCATGATGTTATTGCACATTTTAATTGCAATCTTATTCCTCATGAGGACAAGCTGTTTGTTTTAGACAATCTGAGATCTATTAAGGAAACCTGGAAATGAATAGACTCTCATCATACTGTATTGAGTATTCACTGAAAAAAGATCAGGTTTTTATTTAAATGTCAACAATATGTTTTATACTTTTACAGCAGTAAGGGATCACACATGCTCTTACTTCAGGTTTCCATTTTCACAGGTGAATGACATTTATATTTCTACTCCTATCTTCTATCTCTAATACAGAGAAAACCATACCAGACCCGCTTTTTTTGGCCCTGCCACATTGTTGTTTCCCTCTGATATCCACTTCCTACCAGCTGAGAGAACAGAGAACAAGAGAATGAAGAATACAGTGAGGCTGTTGATATATACAAGCAAGAGAAGATTATCCATAAAATGCACTTTCTTTGAGCCATATTAAATAACCTGGCATTCTGCGGCCAGTACTTGAAGCCACAGGCAACTCATAATGGTATGAGTTCTCTGGCTACAAGCTTCAGCCTGACAGCACTTTAATAGTTTGCAGGCTTACACTCACAGGAACTCAAGCACTCACTGTTGAAAAGACACAACTTTCTCCCTGACGAACAGTGGATATATAAAAAAAAGGATGCACGTGACAGATGAGTTTGGAAAACCAGTTTTTTGAAGTACAATAAGTTAACATAAAGTAATTGTTGCCTTTGGGATATGAATTTATTGCAAAACAGGAAGGTTGAGTGGATCTGAAATACAGTTGAAACTAGATATTTGCATGCATACATAAAAACATTTTCTTCCTCATTGTCTGAAAAAAAAATGAGACTAACCCTTTCCAGTTTAGGATGGTTAGGATTACCAAAGTCTCGATTTAATAAATGCAAGAATAATGGGAGAGTCTTTTTTAGGGATTATTTTTCCCAAAGACTGAGGTTTATATAAACTAAGTTTACTGAACCTTTAAAATAATTGGGAAGGCCTGGAAGATGATAATTTTGCACTTTAAGCTGCTGATTGATTAATTTAAAGCATACGAGTTAAATTGAGGCAGACCTTTGAATTATAAGGTGTTTAATGACCAGCTGGTTCATCCTTAGATGCAATTTACCGATGCCTGAAGCTTCCATATCAGTCAGATTCCTCTACCAGCATAGGCAGAAAGGCCACTCAGAGAGGAAGAAGCCCAGACTGCTAAAGATGGATGACGGTTTACTAAGGTAATCACTAACAAATATCTTAAATTTTAGAGGCATGTACAGTGGTCTGATGAAACTTAAATTAAAGTGTCTGGTCATAATAACCATTTGAAGGAAAAAAACAGGAAGCTTGCAAGCATCACAGCACCATCCCAACTATAAAGTACAGGGGTGGCACCATCATGTTGTATGCTTGACTGTTTGCAGGAGACACTGTTGCACTTCACAAAATACATGGCAAAATGAGGAAAGAACATTATATGGATACGCTAGATCTCAGGAATGACGCAAGATCTCAGGAATGACTCAGAAAGTTGAAACTTGGATACTAATGGCTCTTCCAAAGGGACTATGACCCAAGCATACCACCAAAATAGCTACAAAGCGGCTTAAGGTGAGTAAGTTCTGGAGTTGCCTAATCTCAGTCATACAGAAAAATGGGGTGCAGAGCAGAAGAGGTCTGTGCAAGCCTAATTCAGTTACAGCAGTTCTGTCTGCAGGATTCAGACAAATTTCAATCACACTACTTTGGGAAGCTTATAAAACAGGGGTTCTGAACATTTTTGCTCAAAGATCCAAATCGGATTATCATCATATTTCCCATCAATGTTGGAAATGGCTCAAAAAAATTAAAAAATTAAATAAATACACATACATATATGTATATAGAAGAACAGCAACTTGAGCTCAGAAATGTGTCGCCACGAGTTCAGAAGCTACTGTAAAAATGTGAAATCATTTATCAGATAATTTATTGTTAGAAGCTAGAAGTTACATTTCTGGAATATTAATCTGTTTCTGCTGCAAATATCATTAAACCACTGCACAGACACAGCTTCCCCCACACGTTTGTTCAAAGGCCCAGTAGAACAGCTTAGCAAAATGACTCTTCTGGTCATATTTTCATCCAAATTTCAATCTTCAGGGACATGCAGGGCTATATAACAATTACACTTTCAGTCTTCTGTGGAATCCTTTAATACACAATATCACATTTTAAATCTTGAATCAACCAGAAAAGGGTGGCTTGTCCTCTTCAGGTTGGAGGGGAGTTCCTGCCTCAAGTGGAGGAGTTCAAGTATCTCGGGGTCTTGTTCACGAGTGAGGGAAGAATGGAGCGGGAGATCGACAGACGGATCGGTGCGGCTGCCGCAGTAATGGGGGCGCTTTGCCGGTCCGTTGTGGGGAAGAGAGAACTGAGCCGAAAAGCGAAGCTCTCGATTTACCAGTCGGTCTACGTTCCTACCCTCACCTATGGCCATGAACTTTGGGTCATGACCGAAAGAACGAAATCCTGGATACAAGCGGCTGAAATGAGCTTATTCCGTAGGGTGGCCGGGCACTCCCTTAGAGATAGGGTGAGGAGCTCGGCCATTCGGGAGGGGCTCAGAGTAGAGCCGCTGCTCCTCCACATCGAGAGGAGCCAGTTGAGGAGGCTCGGGCATCTATACCGGATGCCTCCTGGACGCCTTCCTCGGGAGGTGTTCCAGGCACGTCCCACTGGGAGGAGGCCCAGGGGACGACCCAGGACACGCTGGAGGGACTATGTCTCTCGGCTGGCCTGGGAACGCCTTGGGCTCCCCCCGGAGGAGCTGGAGGAGGTGTCTGGGGAGAGGGACGTCTGGGTGTCTCTGCTGAGTCTGCTGCCCCCGCGACACGGTTCCGGATAAGCGGAAGACGACGAGTACGAGTACGAAATCTTGAATCTTATATCACACTCGTCAGATGATAATTAAAATACAAATTTTCTTACCCTTCTCTTGGTACACGGTGTGCTTATTCAGATTGGCTCTGAATAAGCAATAAATCAGACGAAGAAGAAATGTCCAAAACATTTCGGTATGGTCTGGATATATGCCACTGCTGAAGTCCCTGCAGATGGGTCCCTTTTTTGACAGTAAGATGCAATGAGCACACAAACTTTCTGAGAAGAACCCTAAATTAAGCTTGACCAACTTTTCAACAAAAAAAAGTTAATTACTTTGCACACAAGAATAAACAGAGTAAATAAACAAAACTTAGAGTGCCGCAAGACACAGTAACATCAAAACAACTGAGCTAAAATGTACAGATACCAGGAAATACTTTAAGTTGTTTGCTTTTAATGCCATGCCTAAATCCAGGATCCTGTGATGGAGCGAATTGAAAAGCAGGAGTCGTCACAAGAATTATCAGGAAAACAGAGTTTTTTATTTTAACCCTAAAAAGTTATATTTAATAAAATGACAACTGAGCTGAGAAGCGGTCAATGAAAAAAAAATAAAGTCAGGCAAAAATGTGAACAAACCAACTGACTGCACAAACAAACTGACCTGTTAAGACATGACACATGAGGGTATATATATTGGTTGATCAGACCATTACAACACAATAGGGGGAACTAAAGACTACAAATACTAAATACAAGAAAACAGCACCGTACAGTTAAGTTGGTGCTTAAATTAAACATTAAAGAAGGTAATGAAAACCACTAAACTTTGAATACAAATCTTTAGTTAAATGCAGAAGAGCTACTTTAACTAAAGAAAATACAAATCCCCCCTCCAGCAGGAGTTGGTGGTGCAGTCCAATTATCCCCAACGGGTATTTAGGTGCTCTGAGCTCTGGCCATCACCATTTGTCTGGCCAAACTCCCAGGGATCATGGAAGGTAAAAAAAATGTGTAAGAGAAACAAGAATTAGCAATAATTACAAATCAAAGTTGAGAAATTAGTTGATAAAAATACATGTGAACTAAATGCGCATGCTTTTAGTTCACAAATAGAGCCCATGCATTCAAACACCTCAATAAAACTTTGTTGCAAACTAAACGGTATCTTTGTTTTTTGATGAATAAACAAAAAGGGTGCATGAGAATTACTCGACTTTACTGGAGCGTGGTCGTGGATTTACCCATAACAGACCCTGTAAAACTAGTTTTATTTATTGCAATATTTCCCAAATTCCATTGTTATTTTTTATAATTGCATGGATTACAAAGCAAACACATTCTTTAATCATAAGTATCTAATCATAAGGTTAATGTAATCTATTTCAACAGTTCAATGGAAACAAAAGCCCAAATTTACTGGAAATGTAATATTTTTATAAAACACCTGTCAGTTATCTGTGGTTGTAAGTAGTAAAATGGAAGAATGTGTCATATGAAAGTTAAAAAACAAACATTTCTGTAAAATAAAAAAAACTGTTCAGATATTAAGTTAATTTTCACAATTTCACAAAACATGATACCAATACTTTTGTAAATGTATTCTCACATGTGCACCAGTAATGATCAGGATGCTTCTCCTTTGTTCCATCACAGGGTTAACCTGGTTTTACAAAGTTGCTATACGTTCCAGCAACATGTCACCTAAAACACGCTTAGCTTCATCATTTATTTCTAAATGATGACTTCACTTGGTCCATACAGCTACAAAAAGTCAGCAAACACACATTTCACTCTGCTCAAGAACTCTGCTGCAGGAGGAGCTTACAGCAACAGCAGGCTAGCTTGCTTTCCTCTCTTTGATGAGAGGCACTGGTTGATCATTTGGATCAGAACATGTTGTTTTTGCAGTTCCAGTTAATCGTGTGCGGACAAAACTGTTTCCCTACACCATAAATGAAGCACCTTTTATTAATGAACAGAGTTATGCTGTTATAAAGGGATACCCACAACGTTTGACCCAGGTCTTACAGTTTAAAACCTATTTCTACCACATACTAAGAACAGGTATGTACAATTTTTGCCTCTAATTCTGGCATATAGAAAATAGGTATACATTTGTAAATTTTAACTGTGCAAAACCAGTATTGTGATTTAAGATCAGATAGTGAGGGAAAAAAAACTTAATGTGTCTGTATGGATCTAAATTTGGGCCATAAAGTTTGTCCGAAAACTTTTTTTGAAATAAAAAAAACAAGGATTTGAAACTGAAAAATAGTTTTGAAACTGAAAAAAAATATATTTAAAACTGAAAAGAAATGTTTAAAACTACTTTTCAGATTCATTTTTTTTTTTCAATTTCAAATTTATTTTTTAGTGTCAAACTGCTGCTCCCTTGGTGTGGGGGCGGGACATAGATGACATGGGGTGTGGAATGATGACTGACAGCTTAGGTGCCTAAAGGAAATATTCTCAGGTGTTGCATTCAGGAACCGTGGGAACTAACCATGTCTTTAAAACATCATCGATATTTTATGTTTATGTGATTGGTTTTGAAAAATAATGTGCTTTACTGCTGTTTATGTTAGCACATGACACAAAGATCATTTGAGAAATTATGATCTTGAAAAATGTGCACAGCAATTTTAGTTTGTGTTGGACATTTCCCTTGTCGCAATCCTGCAGCGACGGACCAGCACATAATTCATGTCAGACGGTTTCTCTCAACTACTTTAAGTAGTAAATATGTTTGTTCTCTCTGTCTATCTATTCGATATAATGACAACCAGCCTTTATATTATTACTTGGTCATTGGCGCCCGCAGACGACAAGGAACCCATGCTGTCCTCCTCCCGCCAGCCGCCGCTGCTGCAGTCTGGCGGATTTTCCGCTTTACTTTGAGAGCATAGGAAATGTCCAACGTAGACTGAAAATGGTGTGCATATTTGTCAAAATTATAATTTCTCAAATGATCTTTGTGTCGTGTGCTGACGCAAACAGCTGGGATCAGAGAGCATATTATTTTTCAAAACCAATTACATAATCATAAAATATTGATGATGTTTTAAAGACATTTCTAGTTCCCTGAATGCAACACCTAGGAATATTTCCTTTAGGTCAGTCATCATTCCACACCCCATGTCATTTATGTCCCGCCCCCACACTGGGGGAGCAGCAGTTTGAAACTGAAAAATCTGAAACTGAAAAAATACTTGAATCTTAAAAGTAGTTTTAAACACTTCATTTCAGTTTTAAATCCTTTTTACAGTTTCAAAAATATTTTTCAGTTCCAAATCCTTTTTTTTTGTTTAAAAAAATGTTTTCAGAAAAACATGGCCCCAAATTAGCTCCATAGCCTTGGTATAAAGTGGTTATAAATACCTGGTTTCAACTGTGGTTCCTTTTGACTCAGATTACCTCTTAATATTTTATATAGGTGTTCCTCACTGTGATCATAACCCTAGGTAAAACCTATCCATTGATGATAAGATAGTAATTCGGCATTCAAGTCCCCCAAAAGCATTAGAATGCCTTTTATTACTCGGGCAATAGGAGGCGGCAGGTCTGTTAAAGCTGCTGCCATTGACATTAAGAGAGATGGAACAAATGAAGCCCCTGCCCACCTAATTGCATGCATAAATGGACTGCCTGTTTGGGAGAGAGGATTGCTAATCCTCCAGGGATATTACCTGACTATATGCATCTCAAGAGCAGGACATATTTAATTTCCTCTGCTGGAAAGAAGATTTGAAAGATCAGACGCTCATCAGCACCTCTACACAATCACCAGGGCTTTGCAGCATGTTTTGGACATTGGGAAAACTTAGTTACCTGTTTAAGCTTCTCTATCTCAGGACTGGCTCTTCAATGTAAGCAGATAATGCAGTGGATGTGTGGATTTATAGTGTGCCTTAGATGGTTACCCACAAGTCAAAGTTAAAATGATGTCAAGACACAGGCAATGCATGTGATCCTTTACATTATACTGGAAAATCTTCCAAAATGTTTCCAAGTATGACTATAGTGTGAATGTCTGAGATGCATTTCTGATGCTCTTACAAGTTGAATTGTTTGATCATATCCTGTTCATTTCCTTTCCTTAGTGGTAAAATTGTCTCATCGAGATGCTTCTTGCACATTCTCGTTCTGCCAGAGGCTACTACCAGCTAAGTAAGAAAAAGCAGCAGATTTAAAATATGCTGCTGCGCTGTCTGATTTGTTTGGTCTCTAGGCGAGGGGTGTCCCGAGACATCCTGTCCCAACATGATCAGTGACCTAATGGTCTGCGGAGCTCTATCTGGAGCACAGCTAGTGTTTCCAGTTTGCCTTTTCTCACCCCAGTTGCCTCAAATGTTGCCCGCGTGTCACCCTCTAACATTGATTCACCGCCCTTTGCTGCCACCTCTTTATCCCCCATCCCGATGAACAACAACTGCAGCTGCAGCCAGCAGAGCTCAGAAATAAATGCTCCCCCATTTGCAGATTATTGCTATCAGCGCAGCCTGCATTGACTCAGCTTCTCGGCCATGTAAACGAATGCCACTGCATGTCCCCGATTAGAGCCTTATCTCACTAAGTTTTCATTCTTGGCCGAAAAAAATGTAATATACTTAGCTGTCACTCACTGGTTGTGTTGTACTAAGAATATGGAGCTTAAAGTTAGATAAAGAAGACAAGCTGTAATATTGCAGGTACGGCTTATTTAAAGACAGATGTGGCAAACCTGTCGCTTGGGAAAAGATTAATACCTGCAGTTGTGAACTTGATGTCAGTAAAGTATATTTACAGCCATAGATGATCCGAATCAATCAAGTCATGAAATTGTCTGTAGCAATTGATGCCCCAAACACAGTCACGCAACATTTTAAGGACAACAATAGTATAAAGGGTTGCTTCTTCACAGTAAGAATGTTGCTAGTTCAAAGCACTGCTCAGGTCTTTCTGTTTGGTTTGTATTTTAACCTTTTGAATACACAGGTTTTCTCCAGACACACCAGCTTTTCTTTACACAGCCTAGTTTCTGTAAAGATCTGCTGAGAAATCCTCCTACTCCTGCCAATTGATTGCTGGGATTGGCTTAGGGTCACTATATTTTTAAGCAGGATTATAAAGAATGCCTACCAGGGCAGTGCTTATTCTTGCTCCTATTTTGCTAACTGTAACCGTTAATACTTAATATTTGAAATGGTTTATTACCAGTGAATATAAAAATAATATTAAAGAAAACTTATTTAGCCTGAAATCTCAAATTGGTACTGAAATCAGTATTACAATGCTTAGATAATTTCACTTCACATAATACATGAACACATACAATTGAATAATAATAATAAAACTTACATGTTTATACCAGATGGTATGAACAGAGGTTTGGCCTGAAGTATTTACAGTTTTCCTACATTACACATCGATTTAAATGCAGCTTAAATTTCAATCATTGTGTTATTTATCTATTTATGTTCATTTATTTGTTTATAAAGGTTTATAGTTTTGACTATTGTCAATTAATTACCTTTTAAAAATCCTAATTTACAGATTGGTTTCACTTCACACAGGAATAAATTGTTATTTAATTATTAAATTAAGTGTCTGATAATGCTTTTAATAAACACATCTCTTCACAATGCAGTCTACAGAGGCAAGTTTATATCTCATAGATAAATTATAAGGAAAATGTATTTTAAGTAAAATTTTAAGAGAATGTAAACCATTAACAGTTAAAACAAGATGTTTACATACACATCACAGAAAGACACATGACCTTTTTTTTTAATCAAACTAGACTTTTCTTGTTTTAGGTCAGTTAGTGAAACCAAAATTATTTTTATTTGCTGAATCCAGGAATAATCTTTGGAGAATTTCAGCGGTTCAGATCAGAGGTTTGTCATGGCCCCTCAAAAACACTGACTTTTTTGTCCTTAAGCTTCTTTGTAACTAATGTGGCGACATCATTATGGTAATTGTCTATTTGGCAAACCCACATGCGACCCCGCTTTAACTTCTGGCTGACTGCACACTGCACACTCCCTGTGCATGCGTGGGTTGTCTCCTGGGACTCCGGCTTCCTCCCACTGTCCAAAAAATGTGACTGTTAGGTTAATTGGTCTCTCTAAATCGCTCTTAAGTATGAATGGGTGTGTGCATGGTTGTCTGTCCTGTGTGTCTCTGTGTTGCGCTGCAATGGACTGGTGACCTCTCGCACATAGACTGCTGTAGATAGGCACCAGCTCCCTAGCGACCCTGAAAAGAAGAAGCGGACCTGAACGGCACAAGTCCCTCCTCATGACAGGATGATGCTGCCACCCTTGTACTTCACAGCTGGAATCAGGCATGCAAGCTTCCCTCTTTTGGCTCCAAATGTCAAGTATTTGAGCCAAAGACTTTAATCAGGTCTTTGTTCCTAAATGTGTTTGCAAATCTGGCTTTTTATGTTGCTTTTTGAACTAATGGCTTCTTGCACTTTGAGTGGCCTTTCAGCCCATGTTGGCAAAGGACTAGTTTGACTGTGACACTTTTTTTCCAGCTGCAGGCAGCTTCTCTAAAATGGTCTTTTGCTTTTATTCTGCAGTGGATATGAACATTTTGAACCAAAACACTATCACCTCTGTGACACAGAACCTGTCTATTTCCTGAACAGTGCCATAGCTGGACATTCCTAAACTGTTTAAACTTGCATATAAATGTTTCAAAAGATGAACGGGACACCTTCAGGCATCTGGTAATTATATTCATAGATGAACCAGATTGTGGAGGCCTGCAATTCTAATCTTGAATGTTTGCTGGAATTTATTCCTTTTGCCATGTTATCACCCAAGGATACATGTGAAAAAAGAAAAATAGGTTATACAGTGTTTTTTTTTATACAGTGTTTGTAAACATCTGTTTTCACCTGTATTATATGCCAAACCTGGGTCTGTGAGTAATCAAAATTAAGCTTTTCACTCACAGACCCACATAAAATATGCGTATTTTTTAACACTATGCCAAAACTATGGAAAAACTAATATGAACATTTATTTCATTGGGACGCCCCTGTGGTTCTCATACAAATACGTACATACACCCAGATAGCGAGTCCAATGTTGACAATGCAAACAGAGGGCTCACAGCACACAAAGGTCTTTTGATTACAAGAAAGTTTAAAACACATGAAACACCTGTGTGTTACTAAGAGCTGCTGTAACAAGTTAATTTCTCCATTGTGACATCAATAAAGTCAATCTTATCTTATCTTAATAATAAATAATAATGATAATAATATATAAAAAGACCAAACATTAACCGTTAAATATCATCTGACTGAATTATATCTGTGTTTAACTTCCACTCATTGGGGAGTGGCACAACGGGTGCGGACATTTCCGAACACATCGCAGCACCTTTGCAATTATTCGATATTTAAACACATGAAAACTAGGACAATTTTCATCTGGAGCTTTAAGCCCATATCAGCGATATACCTGCAAACATGGCTGGCAATTTACAGCACACCAGCTGAGCCAAGCAATACTGCGTGCTTATCCAACATGCAGCCAGAAACATGGAACTAACGCAAACTTTTGTGCAACTCAGCAGCCTTGACTTGATCACATAAAATACTGGATATCTAGCCTACACCATTGCTTTCAAAACAATGAGGGCAGATCTGCTTAACTCGGTAAGCAATTTTTTGCTACCCAAATGAATCTACCTTTCAGTCTTCTCAGAAATTAACATTTTGATTATTTTTTCTTAATAAATGTGTATTTTGCAGCCATATGGTCACAAATTATAAATTATCACAACCTCACAATCCTGCTCAAAGCTTCCCCTCACATAAGCTCTGTGACAAAAACTGTCTTCTAAAAGGAGTTTTAATCAATATGACCTTTAAAGACATTTTATTTGGATGTCCTGATCTGGATTGCTTTTGCCCACTGAGAGAAGCTTTTAAGTGTAGTGAAATAATCCACTACATTTTATCACCATTAACTCAGTCATCAATGATGTTTTGGATGCTACAGGAGTTCCTCCAGGACCGCCTTCTGTTTTTAAAGAAATCTCTGACTTTAGTCTGTTGTTTTCATGCAGAGTTGTTTGCTGAAGTGTTAACACTAACACTAGCATGTTTCCTCTTTGCTTGATAAGACTCGTTGAAAATTTGGGCGTTTGACGTATTCCTTCTTTATAAACTCAATAGGTTGTAAAATTTAATTACTAGCATTTCAGCTGCAATCATTGTGTCTCTCCCTGCACCAACAGCTGTCAGGTCGCAATGTACAGGTAACATCACACTGTAATAACTCTAGGAAGGCTGCAGAGAGTAACTGAGGAAGGTGGATCCAACACAGAGTCTGAGAGATTTCTTGACTGGAGTTTGGCTGGGTATGGTAGCTGACCAGAGGTCTTCAACCAGGAAGGCTGAACATCAGGCGAGGAGTGGATGTTCTGCAGCACCTTAAATCATCAGCAGCCAGGTGGAGAATTGCCAACATGTGTGAGTCCTGCTGGCCACGCTCCTCAGCAGAGATCCTTCAGGAATAGACACCTTTCTCACTCACATTCACACACAACTAACCAGGGTCGTGACACACACAGACAGACAGGAAACTGCAGCCAATACAGTCTCTCTAGTTTACTGTGAAAGTCATTGGGAATGTCATTGTGTAAAAACATTACACTTATAAGACTGGTTTTTGTTTTTAGCATAATATGTGTACGACTTATAATATGATTTTACAAGCTGTGTACACAAAAATACTCTATGATTGTAAAATATCAGTCTGCCAAGGACACAAGCAAAATGTAGCATGAGTTAAATTTACCTAGGGACTTCAATACCAATCATTTAAAAATGCTTTGGCAGGGACTTGATAATTGGGATCGGATTGGGGCATATCTGCTTTTTCAATGCTGCAGTGCTGTGATGCATCAAAAACTAAACAAAGTTTGAAGAAAGATGATCATTAATGGTTTCAGAGAGTTTCAGAGACAGAATCCTCAATAATGAAGACAGTTCAAACTAAATATAATCACCTTTAATGGCTTTGCTGTGATGAGTTAGATTCCTACTGTCGTTGTACAAATAATGCAGAAACATTTCAAAAACAATTAACTATTTAGCTATCCTCATTTGCATTGCCCAGTTTAAATTAAGGAATTATGTATCAACAATATGCCTCTTGTTCTGCTGAAAATATATTATGCTACAGCCAGATCCATTGGCTTCAGCTGTTGCAGTGTGGATATCGCAAAAGATTCAAAAATGAAGAATGAGGTTAGCTGACACCAATAAGCTGCACTGGTATAGCTGTATAGTCCTCTCACTAATAATTTTATGGTAGTGAAAGAAATGCTATCTTTTATGAGTGCTATAAGGAAAACCTGACAGCTTAAAAGAAATTTGGAAGAGGTCCAGCTTTAGGAGTGAAAGCTGCCAGACAATGATCTCCCAGACCTTTTCAAATGCAAACATTTCAGGAAAGCAAGCCTGCCATGCAGGTCATTGTCACAAACAGTCTTTTTGTTCAGGCCCCTCTTCCCGTGGGTTGTTCAGTATGCATGGCCCTCAAGAATTCCACTGCATGCAAAAGAGAAAGCAACAAAGAACTGTAAGCTGGCATTTTTATCTGCTTTATTTGGATCCAATACTGCATTTTTGGGTGATTAGACACTCACTATTCCAATGTTACAGCAGTGAAAACAAGAAGAGGCTCTATTGCTGCTCATTTGGTTTAAAAATGTACATATTTAGCACGGAGTTCACACTGGGATTAGCAGACACTGAACCTGACAAAATTACAATGAATCTATTGATGCCTCAAGTTCCAGCACAACATTTCCCTGCAGTCATTTAATGACATCCCATCCTCTTTCATCAGGTGACACAGAGAACTAGTGAGTTGTCACTAATGTCCTTCTGTGTGTGGGTGAAGTCTCCTGTCTAGGAGACACTTTTGTCTTATTTATTTGACTGAAGTTGTACAGTAAAGTAATAACCACAAAAATTATGTACTGTTGGTGTAATGCAGTCAGCTAATAGCCCATGATGGATCGGTTTGGAAGCACTGACAGAAATTGTGCTACAGACATGAGCAGAGACACACCCCATGACACACACATGTAATTACCGTTTAATGTTTTTACATTTTATTCTAAACATTGAAAAAAAAAAACGTTTAGTTGTTGCTATTGTTCATAGGGTTTGATGTATTTAAACTTGAATGATTTTGGTGAAATACACATTATTTTTTGCATACATATGATTTCAATGTTAGCAGGTAGACAAATTCGGACAAGTTACAAAATCAGTGTTCACTAATATGGGAAGAGTCTCGTGTTGCTTAAATTAGCCAAATTATCTGCTTTACTTTCCTGTTACATTTGACTGGGCGGGCATTTCCCTTTAATAATTACGCAGGTCTGTTTTTTTTACAGGATTCCTTTCCTTTCTTCTTTTGCAATCTTTTGTTATTTATTTGATCAATTCCTTTACAAATTCTTAGACATTTCAATATAAAAACACAATGCAAATTTCAAAATGAATTGTTTCTTTGTGTAACAATTATGATCTTCTTACTGTTGAAAAGCATATTTGTTTTGTTTCAGGTGTCCCAAAAGAAACATGAATAAAAAAAGGGACCAACTATAGACCCCTGAGGCACCCCACAGGATAAAGGTGCAAGAGGGGATGACCAATGTTATCATTGTGGCTTTATCCTACCTCTGTTATGGTGAGATAAAGCTTCAGTTAGGCTAATAGTAATAGTAAACTAAAGGCCATTTTAAGTTTATGAGGCAGGTTACTATCTGGGATCATTTTTACGAAAAATAAAACACGTCTGTATATGCTCTGAGGAATCATAATAATGACATCTGATGACTTGGCTGCTTCAGAGGATCCTGTTTATAAGGGCACAGGGAGTGTATAAAGTAAGAAAATGTCTAATACAAAACTTTTGTCTAACTGCTGAGCACTTGCTACCTATACTTACTCAGGTTTGAATAGAGAGCTGGAAACACAGAATAGTCAACCTATCACAAAATTAAAAAAAAAGTATACTTCTTATGTTACATTTGTTTTCTTAGTGCTGATTTCATTGCTGTGTCATCTCCTGGTTTCTGTCGACCAGTTGTGTATGCATGCACAGAAATACCAGAAGGTAAATATAAGCATTCAAAAGGTCTGTAAAATCTATCCATTAAAAGAATACAAAAAATACCTATATAAAACTTTAAGGATTTCCCAGGTACTTAAATTTCAAGGTAATGTATGATGTGAAGAGTATGTATTTATATGTAACAACTAGAAAGGACCAGAGTTACCTGAGTTTTCTCTGGCTAGTTTTCTTTGGAGCAAAGGGTAGCACACTCTCCTCAACCTGTTGCTGCACACTGCTGGTCAGCTGGCTGAAGGAAAGGTTACAATCATTGCTTACAAAGATATTGTTGCTTACAAAAAACATATTCAGTCTAGAAATAATGCCTACAACCTAAGTGTGGAAACTAAAAGAGTCCTCTGAAGGGCAATTAGGGACATTATTCTGAATTTACTCTCATACACACTAGTGAAATACTCTCATATGCACTACTGAAATACTCGCATACGCACAACTGAAATGCTCTTACACATACTGCTGAAATACTTTCATGCATACTACTGAAATGTTTTTACAGGCACTACTGAAATGCTCTTACACACACTACTGAAATACTCTCATACGCACTACTGAAATACTCTCATACACACTACTGAAAATTTTTCTAATTATTTCAATGGAAACGGAAGGTGTTTCAGTAGAAACTGAAGGACACTGAGTCCTAAACCTAACCCTAAATAAATAACACATTTTATAGTTTTAGATTTTAATAATGATATTAAAATGTATGTTTAATATAATTTAGCACACCTTTATAATTAAGGATAGAAATAATTAGCATAGAACTGTGAAGCCTTAAAAACAGAGCCCAAGGGTTAAACCCTCTGTCTCCACTGTAAATAACTGCACATGGTCTTTATTTACCCCTTTTACATATTCCTGATGGCTTATAAGCTTGTTTCCTTAAAATGTTCTTGTTTTTATTATCTTTTTATTTTATTCTCGTTTATAAATCAGCCATTTAAAATGTTTTAAATATTTTATTATGTTCATAGATATAAAAAATATAACACTGTAAATGAAGTATATTGATAATAACAGATACCACTTTATTAAATTTTTTGGTAAAACTTTTAACAACTTAAACATTTGTAGAGCATAATAATAATACATTAGTTGTTGTGGTTTTTGTCTCATTCTATTGTTAATACCTGTTTTTGCACATTTGCCTTGCTTATGTACCTTGCTTATTCTTTGATTGAACCTTTTTCATAAACGTCTGTACCCTACCTGTGTGTTACTAAGAGCTGCTGTAACAAGTTAATTTCTCCATTGTGACATCAATGAAGTCAATCTTATCTTATCTTATCTTAATAATAAATAATAATGATAATAATATATAAAAAGACCAAACATTAACCGTTAAATGTCATCTGACTGAATTATATCTGTGCTATATCTGGCTGCTTCATTGAAATGCCACTCGTAGCTTGCCAACTGTAAATTTAAAACAGTCTTACCTTAATAAGAGTGATGGGTGGCACGCCTTTAGGAGGTACCACTCTAGCCACGGGTGTCAAACCCATCTGTTTCTGTTTCGAATGAAAGCAATTAGTTTGTTTCATCCATTTTTGATTCAGATTTTTTTGTAAATACCACGGCATGTGCCAAAATAGCACAGTTTCTTGTGAATACAATGTAACTGTGCCATTTTTACTCATGGTTTTCATACCATTAATATTCACAGAGGTAATAGATTGCCAGTAACTGAACATCCATTACCCAAATAATGTCAAAAGTCATTTATAAAAATTAAAATCATTACTTTAAAAAATGTATTTATAAATACCATTTTGTACTTTAGCATGATTAAAAAAAAATCCCAAACCAGAATTAATAACAATAAAAAATACTTCAGCTATATTTCTGCAAACAGAAATTTGATTTGATCAGCACAATACTTTTCAAATATATCTGCAATATCAAATTTTAAACAGTAATGTTCTTTTTGATAATATATGTTTTGTTTTCAAATTTTTAGGAAAATTTTTTTTGTTGCAGTGAGCAGATTATAAAGTACATGTGGTTCTGTAGGTTTTAAGATAGAGCATGAAGTTGTCATTGTTTTTCTAGCTGCTTTGACCCACATGCAGAAATACACTCAGGAAAACAGGAAAAGTTTTAACAAATTTATTAAGAAATATTTCGATTGCTGGAGAAACGGGAACTCGTCGCTGTGTGGAGAGGGGATCAATGGTAAGTGACAGGTAAAATTCTGGGTTGTTGATCTTGATATGTTTTGCTTACAGAGGGTGGTTAGGAGATCCGCCAGGGGGTAGGAGAAGGTAGATGATGGATACTCCGGGAGCGTGTCGGGTAAGTGAAAGGTCCAGGTAATTCTGTTTTACTTGCAGTTGAGGTGGAGGTGGCACCAGGTGGATGATCTTGGAGGGAAGCACGGTGGAGGGTGAACCAGGTTCGTTCACAGGTACCAAGAGGAGACTTGAAACCCAAATGCAACCAAGAAGGACTTGTGATGACAGGTTTGATCTGAGAAATGTGGAACGTTGGATGAATGCGGAGACTCGAAGGAAGCTTCAGGCGGACAGCTGAAGGACTGACAACTGCCTCAATCTCATACGGGCCAAAGAACCTGGGGGCGAGTTTCTTGGACATAGATTTTAGAGGGATGTCACTTGACGAGAGCCAAACCTTCTGACCAGGCTGGTACTGGGTAGCTGGAACCCTTTTCCTGTCAGCATACCTCTTGTTCTGTTCTGCGGTGTGTTGAAGGGCTTGTGCGGTGGCTGTCCAGATGTGTTTGCATCTACGGATGTGATGACGTACAGAAGTGACATAGATCTCTTTCTTGTCAGCGGAAAACAATTGTGGTTGGTAGCCCAGAGAAGCTTCGAAAAGGGGAGAAACCTGTGGCAGCAGAAGTGTGAGAATTATGAGTGTACTCGACCCATGGCAGGAATTGGCTCCAGTCTGTGAGGTTGGTTGATGTTAAACAACGAAGGATGGATTCCAGTTCTTGATTCATCTTCTCCGTTTGGCCATTGGACTGTGGGTGATATCCTGAGGTTAGAGATACTTTAGCTCTGAATGCTAAGCAGAATTGTTTCCAAACCTTAGCTGTGAACTGAGGTCCACGGTCTGAGAGGATCTCCAGAGGTATTCCATGGAGTCTAAAAACATGCTTCACCAGAAGTTGAGCTGTCTGAAGGGCAGAGAGTAGTTTTCTGATGGGAATGAGATGACAGGTCTTAGAGAAACGGTCGATAATAGTGAGTATGGTGGTCATACCTCTTGAAGTGGGAAGTCCGGTGACGAAGTCGAGGGCTATATGTGACCAGGGCCGCTTAGGAACACAAAGGGGTTGCAACAGTCCTGTGGGTGGTTGGTTAGAGGACTTATTTCTAGCACAGATAGTACAGGCTTGTACACTCTTTATCATCTCTATGAAGGGACAGCCACCAAAACCTTCTGGAGATGAGGGCGATGGTTCAACTAGAACCATGATGGGCACAGAACTTGGATGAATGGAACCAGTGGATCTGGCGGGACTGGACAGTTGATGGGACGTAAGTCCGATTTGGGGGTTCAGTGCTGGGATCTGGTTCATCTCTGAGGGCCTGGGATACCAAGGTTTCCACATCCCACGTGAGGGCGCCAACAACACAACTTTGTGGTAGGATGGCAGCAGGCTCCTTGTCAGAGTCGTACGAGGAGAACTGTCGAGAGAGGGTGTCGGGCTTGATATTTTTGGAACCAGGTCTGTATGAGATCGAGAGGTTAAAATGTGAAAAGAAAGGGGACCAACGAGACTGGCGAGAGTTAAGGTGTTTGGCTGCTTAAACGTAGGCTAGGTTTTTATGATCTGTCCATACCACAACTGGGTGTTCAGCGCCCTCCAGCCAATGACGCCACTCCTCCAGGACCAGTTTTATTGCCAGGAGTTCTCGGTCTCCCACATCATAATTTCTCTCAGCTGGATTGAATCTGCGGGAGAAAAAGGCACAAGGGTGAAGTTTGCCATCAGAGTCAGAAACTTGGGATAGCACAGCCCCTGCTCCAATGTCAGATTCATCAACCTCTAGTGTGAATTGTTTTTACGGGTTTGGATGAATGAGAATGGGGGCTTGACTGAAACTGTCCTTGAGCTTATGAAATGCTGCATCTGCCTGTGGAGTCCACTCAAAAGGGTGTTTAGTGGAAGTCAGAGCGGTTAATTGGGCTGCAGTTTGACTGTAGGTTCTGATGAGTCTTCTATAAAAATTGGCAAATCCCAAAAACCGTTGAAGCTGTTTACGTGAGTCAGGAGTGGGCCATTCGAGTACAGCCTTAATCTTGTCTGGGTCTGAACGAACCTGCCCACCCTCTAGGATGAATCCGAGGAAGGTAACGGAGGACTTGTGAAACTCACACTTTTCAGCTTTTACATATAGACGGTTCACTAGGAGGCGTTGATGGACCAGGCGGACGTATTGTTGATGCTCTGAGAGGTCTTTTGAGTAAATGAGGATGTCATCTAAATACAAAAAAACGAAACGATCGATGAAGTCCCTCAGGACATCATTCACTAGGGCCTGAAACACGGCCGGGGCATTGCAGAGGCCAAAAGGCATAACCAGATACTCAAAATGTCCTAAAGGGGTCTTAAAAGCTGTCTTCCATTCGTGCCCCTGGCAGATTCGGACAAGATGGTAAGCATTACGGAGGTCAAGTTTGGAAAATATGGTAGCATCTTGTACGGATTCGAATGCGAAGGAGATGAGTGGAAGAGGATATTTCTTCTTTATTGTGATAAGATTGAGTCCCTTGGACGAAGGGATCCATCCTTTTTCCCTACAAAGAAAAATCCCGCCCCTAGTGGAGACGATGAGGGACGAATGATTCCTGCAGCTAGGGACTCAGTGATATATTTTTCGAGGGTCTGTCGTTCTGGGAGTGAGACATTATAAAGTCGACTGGAGGGCAGAGGTGCCCCAGAGAGAAGGTCAATGGCGCAGTTGTATGGCTTGTGAGGGGGTAAAGACAGAGCCTTAGTCTTCCTGAAGACCTGTTTTAGATCCATATACTCCTCGGGAACTGAAGTTAAGACAGGATACTCTGCTGTTCCAGGATCAGGTTCTGGTTGTTTGGGTTGAACGGCTGAATGTAAACAGGAGGAGAGGCAGTTAGTGGACCAGGAACTAATTTGACAGTTTGACCAGTTAAGGAGTGGATTGTGCTTCTGGAGCCAGGGAAAACCTAACACTAGGGGGTTCTGAGATACAGGAAACACGAAGAAGGATATCAGTTCACGATGATTGCCAGAGATTAATAATTCCAAAGGCTTGGTCTTGTGTATGATGTGGTGAAGGTTCTTACCGTTAATGGCAGAAACCAGGTGAGGGATAGGTAGGAGTTCAGTGTCGATCTGAGCCTGTTCCACCAGACGTTGGTCAATTAAATTTTGCTCACTTCCTGAGTCAATGAGAGCTGATAAATGGAGTGAGTTTTGGGAGAACAAGACCGTAGCTGGTATGGTGAATTGGTTATTGGTAGGGGTGAAATGGTGGTCCGTCAGGTTCCCCTTTACAACTGGCGGACCCGCTCTTTTGGGTCGCACTGGACAAAAGGCAATGAAGTGTCCATGTGTGCCACAATATAAACACTGTTTGGATTCCATTCTCCGTTGGCATTCCTCAGGGGAGAGCCGAGTTCGACCAATTTGCATGGGTTCTGGGGAAGGTGTAAGTGGTTCAGGGCGAGGTGCTGCAGCTGAGCTCTGAAATGCCTGTGATCTCACAGCAAACCTTTCAAAAAGTGACTTTCTTCTAACTCTCAGTCTATTATCAACTCGAGTAGCTAGAGCTATTAATTCATTTAGAGTCTTGGGTTCATCTAGCAAAACTAACTCATCCTTCAAAGATTCGTCAAGGGACTGGAAAAAGGCGGCTTTAAGAGCGCAGGTATCCCAACCTGAAGCTGCAGCTAGTGTATGAAATTCTATAGAAAACTCAGAAATTGGTTTATTTCTTTGTTTTAAAATCCCACAAGCGGCGGGCTATATAGGTCTGGTCTAACTCAGTGTCAGAAATCTGCTTGAATTCACAAATCATTATAAGTGCAGCCAAAGCGATTATGATTGGTAAAGTGAGCCTCAGCCCATCTAAGTGCCTTTCCAGAAAGGAGTCCTAAAATAAAAGAAATATTAACGTCATCATGGGGAAAAGATTGTGGAGAGCAATTAAACACTAGGGAGCACTGTAGAAGGAAACCTCTACAACTACCAACTTCACCAGAAAACTTCTCCGGATTGTGGGAAATGACGTCACAGGAATGAGGAAGTTGCTGTGAGATGCGGACTCAGCGGCGCTCCCTGGTGCAGCGGGGCTTAGACTGTTCAGGGCATGCTGGAGTAAAGAGGACATCTGTTCAATTTGTTGGTTTGTGTGGCGTTGTTGTTCCAGGAGTGATCGAAGTGAGTTTTCGTGGGACTGGATCTGGAGGCTTCACTTCGTTCTCAGACTGCAGGTTTACTGGTGGTTCCTAGAGTCTCTAGAAGTAGAATGGGAGGCAGATCCTTTAGTTATCAGGCTCCTCTCCTGTGGAACCAGCTCCCAGTTTTAGTCCGTGAGGCGGACACCCTGTCTACTTTTAATGCTAGGCTTAAAACTTTCCTTTTGATAAAGCTTATAGTTAGAGTGGCTTAGGTTAACCTGAGCTATCTTCCTTATTTTAGCTTCGTCGTCTTCGCCCCTTGTTGGATGGAGTAAGGGGGAGTCAGGTTTAGCCTAAACTGGCTCAGTTACGGTTGAGGTGCAAACACACCCTCCATTTCTGCTACGTGTATGACCCCCTCTCTTTTCCAATGGTCATGGTCAATCTGACAGAGAGAGGTATCCCAATCGTTGTGGTTTTTAGTATAACAATGGCCATCAGTGGGCTCTAGATGGACAAACTGTCTACTTTTAAGGCTAGGTTTAAAACTTTCCTTTTTGATAAAGCTTATAGTTAGAGTGGCTAAGGTTATCCTGAGCTATCTCTGTAGTTATGCTGCTATAGGCTTAGGCTGCTGGAGGACATAATGACCACTTTCACCCTCTTCGCTACTTTCTCACTCTACTCTTCAATTTTGTATTATTTGCTGTTATCTCAGCTTTTAACTTTGTTCTCTCTCTTTTCTCTTCCTAGAAGCTACACCTGGCCTGACTGTGTCTACCTGTGACACCTTTCTGGAGAGGGGCATCGTCCGAGCTTCTGCTGGCAACAACTTAATGCTCACCCTCTACCGATGATCCACATGGCCCTGTCTTTCAGTGTTTAACCCTTTCTCTCTCCTAGACATAGCTACTGACTGAGCTTTTACTGTGACAACTCTCTGTGCTCTCTTCAGACTCTAAACTTGAAAACTGGCTCAGAGTTTATCTGTTTCCTTCTTTGTAGGTGAAACGACTAAAGGAGCTACATCCATTACATTTACCTTTTCCTTCCCATAGAAAGTACTCCTGGATCAGTGCTTCTTTGTTCTCTTTGTGTCTCTGCTCTGTTCTCTCTAACCCCCAGTCGGTCGTGGCAGATAGCCGCTCACACTGAGCCTGGTTCTGCTGGAGGTTTCTTCCTGTTAAAAGGGAGTTTTTCCTCTCCACTGTCGCTACATGCATGCTCAGTATGAGGGATTGCTGCAAAGTCAACGCCAGTGACTGTCCACTGTCTCTACATGTTCATCCGGGAGGAGTGAATGCTGCAAGTCACTGACTGGATGCAACCTGCTGGGTTTCCTTTCCTTAGATAGAAAAAACTTTTTATCCAATTTGAATAAATAACAGAATCTGGCTGCACTGTTCAATGATTAAGATTAATTGGAATGTATGTACCTGACTTTTGCGAAGTGCCTTGAGACGACATGTGTTGTGAATTGGCGCTATATAAATAAAACTGAAAAAACTGAATTGAATTGAGGCTATGAGCTGAAAGAGTCCTCCTGAGTGTATCTGCTGGGTCACATTGGCCTGAGTGTTCTGTCATTGTTTTTCTAGCTGCTTTGACACACATGCAGAAATACACAATATTTCGATTGCTGGAGAAACATGCACTCGCCGCTGTGTGGAGAGGGGATCAATGGTAAGTGACAGGTAAAATTCTGGGTTGTTGATCTTGATATGTTTTGCTTACAGAGGGTGGTTAGGAGATCCGCCAGGGGGGAGGAGAAGGTAGATGATGGATACTCCGGGAGCGTGTTGGGTAAGTGAAAGGTCCAGGTAATTCTGTTTTACTTGCATTTGAAGTGGAGGTGGCACCAGGTGGATGATCTTGGAGGGAAGCACGGTAGAGGGTGAGCCAGGTTCGTTCACAGGTAGCGAGAGGAGACTTGAAACTCGAATGCAGCCAACTGAGAAGTTAATCCATGAAGTTCTCTTGTGGAGAGATTTTCTACATACGCAGACTGGATAAGAAGCTCGGAACTGGGGGTAACCTGGGAAGGAGAACACGAGAAGGTAAGTACTCAGAAAAGAATCACAAGGAGACTTGTCTCGGCCAGCTAGAGTTACCACTGCAGGTTTACACTCAGGCGTCGGAGTGTTGGCAACGTTGAGTACTTAAGCTCCTCTCCTTATGAGGCTGATGGAGAACACCTGTGGACTCAGCTCCTACCGTGCGTCTGGTGCCATCTAGAGGTTGGATGTGGTTAGTAGCAGGTAAAACAGGTGAACAGAAAGAAACTTCCAGAACTCCGACAGAAGTCTCTGTCTGAATGAACCTAAATGATGCTTGTTTACATGTGTAAACAGAATAAGACCTAATATGTTAATGAGTTATATTCTTTGCTGAGCTCACCAAATGTTTTTTGGAGAGTTCAAAACATCAAACAGACTCCTGAACAAATGCAGCTCTGTTTGCGGCATTAACTGAAGCATTAGGTCAGGAAATCATCGCCATTCAAACGACTCTGGCAAAGGTCAGTCAAATCAGGCATATGAAATTAGTCACCTTGAAAGAAAGCAGAGACCATGTCACGTGTAGAGACTGCAGAACAGGAAGAGACAGTACTCTGCACGGTGGAAGGAAATGTTTGGTCTGGACGCCTTCTGTGTTTGTTTGACAATTACGAAGCTAGGCTGAACTTCTTTCTGTCACTTTTTTAGCATGACGATACAAACGTATGTTTGGAAGTAGTATGCAGCAAAACCAGAGTTTATCCATTCTTACTGCATTACAAACTGCACTACTTAGCACTGCAGAAAAACCTCCTGAGCCTGTTTACTGAAGTTCAAATATCTGATCGAACTTGTTCCTCACTGACTCACAAGATAAAGATACAAAGCAGGAGAAATTTGAAGATTTCTTTTACAGAACTTTTCTTTCTCCGTTTTCAGAGAGGCCTTGCAATCGCAAGAAATAGTAGGAAAGGCTGCAAAGATAATGGCTGTAAAATTTGTTTCCATTGTTGGATCAACAGAGAAGCTGCAAAGCCTTTTCAGGAAGGGGATTCATTAGAGTAGCGATTCATTTGGTTGTTAGTGAGGTCTCATGATGTGAGGTAACAAAGGCTGCTGCTGTATTCATGGAGTCATTCGGCATGTTTGCACTACTGTGGGTTAAAAATAACACAAAACAACAGGCTGTTAAGGAATTATATCATGCATAGAATAACAGCTGTATTTACAAAAACGTTTCTGCAGACACAGAGCCTTTTTTTGTTTTGGAAGACTTCATTGTCTCTTAACAACGTAATATAGGTTATGCAGTGGTTTAAAATGATTTTCAACAGTTTGTCCTACTTTTCTATATTTGTCACCCAAAATGTAATAACATCTCACAGTGAAAGAGTTGTCACTAGTAATTGGTGGAAGAAAATTTACCACGAGGTAAAAAAATGCTACCATGAATTTAATAAACCATGGAAGAAATGAATGCAAAGGTTTCACAGTCAAATATAAACCTTAAAAAGTTGTTATATTTGTACTTACAGCTGGACTCGAAAGTATTCATGCCCCTTGCAGATATAGATTTAAAGGTATTTTACTTCAAATAAGATATTTGTTTCTGATTATAACTGACAAAATCCAAAAGATTAAAAGCATACAACTGTACAAGCGGTATATTTATGAAGAAAATAATATTTGTCTTTTGTTTTACATTTTAACAAAAAATCATATCTTGAAAATTATTTATACTTTTCTCAAAAATGGTGGAAAAGCCTTTTTTATGACAGCATTGATGAGTAACTTGGTGCATGTTTGGTATTTATCACAATTCATGCTTATTGTGTAACGTGCATGTGACTGGAACGCTAGTGCAGGGTGAAACGCGCACCTCTCGCACCCAGGTTCAATGGAATAAAACCAGTAATAACCTTCAATGTGGTTATTGGACAGATAGATGGCTGTATGAATCTTTTGTGATGAGCTCCTAGTCTTTTAGGTGGCAAGGTCTCCTTGCCATTACCCTAATCTTTCAGTCACCTCACAGATTCCCTGTCATAATCGAATTGGGACTCTGGTTGGGCCACTTCAACCACTATTATTACTTCCAGAAAGAAGAAACATGTTGATAAAATTAGTATGTTAAATCTAATTCTGCCAGGGGTATGAATAACTTTGGGCCTAACTGTAACAAGAGTACCACAAATAGGTTTGTGAACTACTGTTTTGCCATCTTAAGCAAAATTGTTGTTGAGCAGCCATAATTAATAAGTCACCATGCAATTGGCAGTGGTGTGCAATTAGCCAGTTTACAGTTTCATTTACTTTTGGGTCCGTGAGTGTATGCCAGCTAGGGAACAGTAAAAATCTGTTTTTTTTTCTCCAATCAGGTCATAAACGCCCCATCAGCAAGTGCAACGGGAGGGGAAGAAAGTGGTTGAGAGCGAAGAAGACATTTTAGGTATTTTATTAGTTGCAGTAAGGTGTTTAAAGATTAAAGAGAAGCAAGCACAGAGACATAATAAGAAATTTAAAAGGCAACTGTTTCCTACATGTCAAGACATGTCTGCATTTCATTTAGAGAGAGCAAGAGAGAGAGACCTTCAGCAGATAGCGTGTAGGCTGAACAGAGTACAGCAAACATATTGCTCTGTTTATCCCTTTCACATTCTTAGAGGTAATTGCAGTGTCTACATTTAGAGATATACACCATGAACTATCCCATAACCGCTATATAGTTTGGTAAATGATGAGTTAAAAAATTTTTTTCCCTCTTTTTGCTTCTAAGAAGCCAATATGGGCTTCTGTTTAGCTGGTGAGAATATGTTGTCTTGACATTTATCCATTTTTAACTAAAAGACTGCTCATTTATACACAAAGTTTGACGTCACGTTTTTTGTCAACTTGCACTCATGTTGACAAAAAATTGTGACTATGCATCTTTAACCTTAATACAATGTCAAGGATAGCTCAGAGTGCTTTTAAATTAAACATAATTTAGTAAGAAAATGCATTTATTTACTAATCTGGTCGCTTTTTACAGTTTATCACTAAATGGGCTCTAATAATGCTTTTGTCAATCTAAAACTGAAAAACAATTAGCTTTTGTTATGAGTAATAATAAAACGGCAACTACATATAACAAGCCAAACCAATAAATGCTTATTCATCAGTTTGAATAAAAAGGGAGCTCTTTGCTGGATACAGGGATATTTTGATTAAGGCTGGTGCTGACAGCTGCATTTGACCCAGACTAAAAAATAGAATTTAAATGGTCTCGGCCAAGGTAAGAATGCTGAACTTAAGCATTTTGTGTTTTAAAAAAAATGAGGAAAAAAAGTCCTCATATAGTCTGGCCTCGTTTTCCCCAGAATCAGGATCCAGTTAGGAGGCCTATCTCTGTTAGCAAACAGAGCCGAGGTACATGATTGCTGCAAAGTGACATAGTTTGAATAAAACTCTAAAGTAAAGCCCTGCTGTGTGTGGGTACTTTGTGTCTGTTGAAATATATTGCTTCATGGTGCATTGTTCTTTTTTTGCTTTAGTTTGTGTCAAAGCTTACAGTTGGTGGGATTTAAACTGAGAGCCTAATAAATTCAATACACTTTGGACATTTCTTTATGCACCAAAAGTATTGTTAAGTAAGCTTCAGGTTTGCTTCTCCAGGCAGGATGGTCATGTGGTGGTTAGTGCTTTCCCCTTACAGTCTGGGAGTAAGGAAGATAATTTGGGAGAACGTGTGGGATAACTGGGGATTCAAAATTAATCAAAGAAATATTTGAACCACATTGTAGTGTCAGGGAGGTTAAACCTAAGGGAGGGGGGGAAATTCTATTAGCGTAGTGGGTGGGCTCCAGATCCTGTTAACATAGCCTGATCAGAGCAACTATTGCAAAGTGCTGACGGCGAAGCACAGAGGTGATGACCCAATGGTATGGGCATGTGTATGTATTTAAAACATTGTTGGACTTGTTTGCAGGGAACTATCGTAGACTACTGACAATAAATTTCACACCGCGTTTCCAGAGTACAAGAATAATCGGCTACAAAGTTCAAAAGCAACTTGTAAAGTTACCGTCTACAATAGGCCAACATACTGTCACATCTATTAAGTATGCTGCATTTGATGGGAACTGGGATGAAGCATATACAAATCACAGTTTTCTGTGGAGTTGGGACAACATATGTTACTTTTAAAGTCACCCCACCATCTTGCCATGTATATTTTTCCATATTTAAGGAATACATGACTATTTGGGGATAAAAGTTCAGTGTTCCGAGTGTCTTATTTTGTCGGATGAAGAAAGAAGGAAAAAATGCTGTCCACCCTGCACACTGTGGGACACCTAGGCCTACCGTATTTGCATAGTTTAGGATTATATTAAATTCTGGGTTTTTAACTATAGGCGAGTGGTTGTTTGTATTTGACTGCGCGTATTGCTGTCTCGCTTATCTTAATAATCAGGGCACAATTACGTTATTGTTATTATTATTTTTTGCATGTCTCCACTGGTATTTTTATGATTTATCTTTGGTAATGAGCTCCAGGTCTTTGAGGTAGGTAGGCCTCCTTAATAAAATACCCTAACCTTTAGCTCCCTTCACAGATATCCTATCAGATTCAAGTCAGGACTCAGGCCGGGCCACTCTGAAATATCAAACGTTACTTCCAATTAGAAGAAATATGTTAGTAAAATAAGGTTTTAATTATTTTTGGGGTCAACTGTAACTGTTTTTGTAATCTCAGAAGGATCTGCATGTGAATATGGTGCTTATTTGTTTTCAGCTTAATTCCTGACCAAGTTGTTTTAGTTTTTTTAATAATTAATTTAGAGCATGCCAAAAATGTTTTCACTCTAAATCATGTATCTATAGTCTTACCTGCAGAAGATAACTCCATGGGTGCATTCTTTTTTAAATACCCAGCAGTTGCAACTTAAAAGTATAGGAAGCTGACGGCTAGTCTGACAGCGAACATAACCCCCCCCCCCCGCCCACCCCCCCCTCCCCGGCCCCCCACAACCCCACCCCCCCCACCCCCCACCCCCCACGCCCCGCCCACCCCCCCCCCCCCCCCCCCCCCCCCCCCCCCCCCCCCCACCCAACCTCCCCCCCCCCCCCCCCCCCCCACCCCCCCCCCCGTCCCCCCCCCACCCCCCAGCACACCCCAACAAGTGTACTTCACTTTCTTAAAACAAGTCAGTCACTTATTTAAAAACCTTCAACTGTCATCATATTTGCCCTGGGTGCTTATTTATGCTGTAGCAAATGATAATTTGAATAGAAAATTGATCGCCAGTCATAAAAGTAATGCAGTGTAAAAACAATAAATGGTGTGAAATGGGCTGAAATCTCTCTAATACTTTTTTACGCTGGTTTAATTTTTATCATGTAGTAACTGCAAAACAGAAACACTTTTCATATTTCATTCTCAGTATACTTTCACACAAGATTGGTGGTGGTGGTGCACTGCCACCTACTTCATTATGTAAACACTCTTTGGCTTTTGATTAAATAACGTATGTGAAGATGGTTCAAAAGTTTTAAAATTTGCTTTAGCATGAATTGTTGTGACAATTTTAGGATTGGAGCCATTTAAAGATGCAAACCTCTTTGATGTGCACAAATTATAGGTGTCAAGAGAGCGATGCAGGTGAAATATTAACCGCTTGTATCCTTTTAGTTACCTAAATCCAATAGTCCTGGCACCTCAATAAAAATGAAAAATAATTAGTTACAATTCTTTAAAAAAAATAAATTTTTCCTGAAAGATCAAAAAATATATAAAATAATAATTAAAATGTGTTTTCTTTATGCTATTTTTTATTTGAGGAACTGATTGAACAATTGAGGCAAAGCAGAAACCTTCAACTTTTTTTTTTAACCCTTTTCACCTTGAGTAACATTATTTATGAGACGGATAACGCCAGCATGAGTTCACATTGATTTTTTGCATAAACACAGGTTCACTGGGAGTGTGCTGCATTCCCTATACCAATGCCTCTGCGTCGTCCAAGCAGCTGGAAACAGAGGTGAATGCTCGAAAGGTGAACGTGGGGAGTTTTCATAGACCTTGTAAAGTAAACCTGATCTGGCTGAATGTTTTCCTTATTATGCTGCTAATAATACAGAGAAAGAGCGGTTAGTGGAGCTTAGGCTCTTACTTACAGCTTATTAGCGAGATACAGTGAGGCATGACATAGCTCCATGCTGTGTGGCTTGCCATCTTCACTGCATCCAGGGACCTAGACGTACAATATTCCTGTCATCTAGAGCATATTGTATGTCCTTGCACTTCTCTTGTAGAAGATGTGGCAAACACCTTACTGGCTCTCCAGGGATGGAGAATGACCAACTTTAACTAAGCGTCCTGTTCAGCGGGCCAGAGTTGCAATTTAGGAATGTAATGTAATGTCCCCTCAGGCACTCACTGCCATGCCAATTAGGGGACAGAACGGAGGTACTTGTGCAGAGCATTGCTTTAGATAGATGATGTAATCGTTCTGGGATGAGTATGTAAGATTGGCTTGTACCTGATGTAGCGAGTGCATAGGCTGTTTTAGAATAGGACGTGCGTCCTGTAAGGAAGCAGCCTGGCGGTCTTATTTTGGGACAGACAAAAACCTTGAGAGAACTATGGTCCCGTCTTTATTACAACCTGACTTTATTACTGTAATGTACTTTATGTTGGGGTCAGTCACATCTACCTTTCATGTCTCCAGCTTGTCCAAAATGCTGTGGCTAGGCTCCTAACTGGATTTCATAGGTTTGAACACATTTCATTGGTTTTATCCTTCTTTCACTGGCTCCCAGTGGGACACAGAATAGATTTTAAAATTCACCTGTTGACTTATAATGCCGGGTCATTGGGTGGTTTGAGGGCGTTAGCTTCCAGAGTGGCCCCTTCCCTCGCTGTGGCTGAGTTAGGTCTGGGTGTGGTCCTCCCAGCCTAGAGGCAGCAGACTGGTTTGTTCGCAGGTGGAATGATTGATGATTGTTTTTGTAGGTATTGCACTCACAGCAGGCAACAGCATGTGTGAAGGAGGAAATGCGTGGAAAAAGACCGGCAGTATAGAAGTGGTGTGGTTCAAGAGAGAAGGGAGGTGCCGGTGAGGTTCCTGTAAGTGTGTTCTTTGAAGCTAGTGGATTTAGTACCATAAAATATTTACACTCAGATTGAAATTTAATGTTGAAATCATCTCTATATAATTAAATACCTGGTTGCAAATTGGAGATGAGCTATGCAATATCAAGGTTACGATGTGTGGTTTTAAAAATAGTATAGTTACCGTTTCCAGAAATGTTGTGAATTGACATTGGTGAAATTATGGTGGTGTTAGGGACGAAAATGTAAGGGTTTGAGTTATCACGAATGTATTTAAATATAATTTTTTTTGGTGATTTAGATCATGGAGTGTTATACTGTTCCGAGGATAGATTCTAGTTATTTTAAATGGTGTTTTTTTGGATCATAGATTATTTTTCTTATTGGAGTTTGTTTAAGCCTGTTTTTTTTGTTTTGTGTTCTTGTTTGTATTTAAAGGTTTTTCACCTATTGTGGCCTTTACAATTTTCAAAATAGAAGAGAAAAAAAGAAAGAATTGGTTATTGAGTGAAGTCCAGTTCAAAGTCTTCTGAAGCAAGCTGCCTTTTCATGTGGGGGAAACCTGCAGTTTAAACCTAAAAAAGTGGGAACCACTTGACATTGGGCTTGCACCCTTAATCTCGCTGATCTACATCAACCTTATGTTCCTTCTCTGACATGGGCTTACCTGATCAGCTGCTTTTGGTTGTTTGTTGAAGCTAGGTTGGAGCTTTTTTAGTCGTGGTTTGTAAACTCTGGAACAATATCCCCTCCAACATTAGACAGGCTTCTTCACTTGCTTTCCCCCGTTTTTAAATGTCTTTTAAAAACACATGTTATCACTGACTTTTGACCCAGTTTGGGTTTTTGGTATTTTATTACTCTGTGTTATATGTTTATTTTTTCTGATTCTTTTAAATTAATTTGTTGTATTGTCTATCTTTTTAATCTCTGCTTTTGTCTTTAATTGTTCAGCACTTTGGTGACAAGCTGTTGTTTTAAATGTTTTTTATAAATAAATTTTGACTTGACTTGAGACGTGATGATGGCCCCTGGTGATGGCTGTGCACAGGCAACATGACCTTGTCCTGACTGGGTAAAACTACATTATGTTCACATACAACCTGATGTGATTCTTCATATTATATAAGATAGAAAAAAAATCTGTTGTATGGGGGACTGTTTTTTCTTTATCCTTAAACACTAGCTATGTTTAGTACATGGCCAACATGGTTGGGAACATGTTAAAGTTGCATGAAAACAGCTGTATTCCTGCAGTTTCAGGTTTAGCCTGATAATAAGTGCTTTTAATCTAGTTCATAGATTCACTCGGTTTATAGTGACAGTACTTTGCAAAATTATTCTCACCCCTTGAACCTTTTCATTTTGTCATGTTACAACCACAATCCTTAATGTTTTATGTGACAGACCAAAACAAAGTAGTGCACAATTGTGAAGTGGAAAATTATGTACGGTTTTCAAAATTGTTTACAAATAAAAATCAAAGTGTAACTTTTAACCTCATTAACTCTACCATCAAATAAAATCCAATGCAACGGACTGCCTTCAGAAGTACAATTAAAAAATCTGAGTATAGTTTTCCTTTAATGCCACCACAGTTGTTCTGTAATGGGCTCAGATGTTCTAGTGAACAAACAGCATCATAAAGAACAGGGAACACAGAAGACCGGTCCGAGATAAAGTTGTGGAAAAGTACAAAGCAGAGCAAGATTGGAAAAAAATATCCCTTGCTTTAAACATCTCAAAGTGTGCTTTTTAATTAATTATCTGAAAACAGAATGGGTATAACGTAACTGCACATATATAAAGTCATGGATGTGCACCTGAAGTGAGAGACAGGGGAAAGAGAGGGATCAAGCAGCCAAGATGCCCATTGTAACTACAGAGGAACTGAAAAGATGGAGGTCCAAGGTGGAAGAATTTCAGGATATCTATTTGTTGGAGAATTGATAAATCTGCCCTTTGTGAAAGAGGGGCAAGAAAGGAAGGTGTTGAAAGGAAGCCATGAAAGGTTCTGTTTAAAGTTTGATGTAACCAATGCAGGGGACACATCAAAAATGTGGAACAATGTGCTCTGGTCAGATGAGATCTATATTTCTGGCATGCATGCTGTAAGAATTATGATTATTGATTAATATTTATCAAGAATTATAACTTAAAATCATGATTTGAGAAAAATTAATTTCTTAACCAAAAATCTTTATTTATTAATCGAAATCAGAGATGTCCTCTGGTGTTGTAATTGTGGCTCAAAGCCTTTGATAATTACAAATGTTAAATTCTCTGTAATAATTGATAATTATCACTAGATGTTACTGTTTAATCAACCGTTTCACCGCAGGTGGAAGATCTTCGACCTTATTTTGACTGACAAAACACTCTTGCTAAAAATGAACACAAATGCTCTCTATCTACGTGAATGTTTATTAAATCAACAGCCCTGATACACCATGCTATTCCGATTCAATAATCTTCGCCTAATCAAACATGCAAAGTTCTACATAAAAGGATAAAATATCTAACTAAACAAAATAAAACAAAACAGCATTGAGTGTGTATGAAAAATCAAAACAGCAGTTATGGTGATAATATTGTGCTGAGCGGAGCTTTGGGAGCAGCCCCGCCAAAATGTAGCTCAGTGTAACACATCCCACAGGGTCATAAAACTTCCCTCCAAAGTTGTAGCTCAGTGGATAAAGGATCATAAACTTTTCGGCGGCAGCCCGTGAAAACACGAGGGGTGAAGGCAGAGAAAAATGGTGAGTTTCCACCATGAAATTCTAACGGTCCAACTTTAAAATGTACCCTGAGCTTGCTCTCAGGTGTTAAAACAACACAGCAAAACACCCACAGCTTGAAAAGCACAGTGACTTTCAGATGTCCAACAGCAATCAAAGTTTCAATAAAATATTGCATGCACATACAATTTAGAATACATTGGACTATTAGTGGCGATTCTAAATCGTCCTAAAATCCTACTCTATCCTGCCCAAGTTATTTCTCATAGAAATAAACAACAAATTGGGTTTACTTGGTCGTAGTCTTCTCGAGGAAGAGAGAGGAAAAGGGGGGGGGAGTCGCCGCGCATCCGCAATTAACTCCAAGAAGAGCGGTCAACCTTCGTCCTCTGGCCTCCTTGGCGAAAGGAGAAAATATGATTTGACCGTCAGTAGTCGACTGGAACAAAAACAAGGATGGCAATTCCGTGTCCTTGAACCCTCCGTGGGGTTATTTTCTTCTGTTACGTGTTAAACTCACTCCTTCGATCGGTAAAGTGAAATGTCTGGCCTTCCTATTCCAGAAACTTCTTTCATGAATTTTTCTTCTCGTTGGCCAACGGGAGGAGAATGAATGAAAGTGCACGTGGGATTTTCTTCTCCAGAGTGATGCTCCAGTTGCGTGGTAACCGCGTCTCGGTTTCCAGCGTGAAAAGCCATGGTGGGCGTCTCCGGTGCCCTTATATAGTCCACTTTGACGTCAGAGCTGCAACGCCCCCATCCTATCAGCCACGGTGCCGGCTGGGATTTGCGGTAGCGGACTATCCTGGGGTACAAAATGGCCGATGACGCCGGAAGGCATAGTGGCGTCCAGCAACGTACAAATGGTCCAATATTCAGCAAACAAATGGTCCAAAAATGCCATGTGTGGCAAAAAAATTAACACTGCACATTAAACTTGTAAACATAACCCCTACATTGAAACATGGTGGTGGCAGCATCATGCTGCATGGATGGGGAAGCTGGTTAGCGTTGATGAGAAGATGGATGGAGCCAAACATAGAGATATAACCCTGAACATACAACCTGTACAATATGTCTGAGAACCTGTGGCAAAAGTTGAAAAGCAAAGATTATAGATGCTCCCCATCCAATCTGACTGAGCTGCAGCTGATTCGTAAAACAAAAATGCAAAACTGTTAGTCCTTAGATGAGCAAAGCTGGTAAAGACATCCTTCAAAGCTGTGCAGCTGTAAATGCAGTGAAAGAAGGTTCTAGAGTTTACTGATTCATTTGGGCTAGAAACAACTGGACTCCACATTTTTCAGATACTTATTTTTTTGTTTTTAAGCATTTGAAAAGCATTTATCATTTTCCTTCCACTTAATAATACAATACTTCATTTTAATGTGACGAAATATGAAAAGCATTGTATGCTAGAGCACATCTGTATGGTTTAATAGTGGCTTACTGTTTTGATGTCATTTATACTTATTTCAAATGGGGAAAAAATATCCAAATGGTGGCTAGAATTTCATCTTACTCCAAATTTATTTTGTCAGCGCTCTATGCCTTATGCCCATCGCTTCTCATCCAAGTGAGGCCCAAATTAGATTTCCCCAGCTTCAATAATCAAAGTGTCATCTCAGGAAAGCATGACAGCTAATTCCACAGATGTTTTGTTATGGTGTAGTTAAAGATGACAAGGAGTAACTGACCTTTATCAATAGAACATCAAAGTAAAGGCATACAGTATAGTGGAGATGCTCAGTTTTTCATAGGACTATGAAAGACAAGGCAACATTTGGGAAAAATATTTCACAATGAATTTGAAATCAAAGACTTTTAAAGTAAAAGCTAGAAGTTATATTTGACTTTTACTTTGTTTCAAAGATTTTGACTGCCCATTACAGACTGTATTTGTAATATGATAAGAAATGCTTACATATTGATCTTTTATTTGTTATCTCTGGAAATAAAAGTGAATTAGTTATACTTCAACTAAGCAACAATATCTAACCATCTTGCCCAACTTGTTTTAGGTTTACAGAAACAGAAACCTCATTTAAATATATGTAAATTCTGTGGGTGAAAGCGGCCCAAAATCCTTTATCTGTCCACTTCTGGTCTTTAATTTCACAATTCCACTTGAACAGGGGGAGGTTGTGGACAGATCAATGTGTGCAATTAGACACAGCCTCGCAATTAGCAGTTGTTCTAATGTGTTTTAATGGATTTTCTGATTTGGTTGGAGGAAAGCAATACTGTACAGCTAAATCTCTCACCATCTGCCCTCAGTCAGCGGCTCTACGATAATGCAGCTAGGTAAGAGTAAAGCGCCCAGTAGTACAGCTCCATTCATAAAAAGTCTTTAAAAATTGTTGTGTGATATATCTAGTTGTATTTTAATGCAATACCTGAAATAACTGTAAGGATTTTAAATAAAAAGTACAGGTTGTTCATCTCGTGTAATTCCATTGGATTGTCCATCTGTCTGTCATTAAATGTGACAATAGCACACTTGTGTCCACTAACACTGCCAAGATGCGATTTTCACCGGAATACAAAAGACACAACAGGGACAATTACAGCGCAGGGCTGCGGCAGTTGTTTAACACATTCTTCTGAGCAGGGACAGATGTGATGATACCAGTCAATAGAATTTAATTTGAAGTAACAGAGTTGATCAGAGGGACATCACAGGGGATCACAGAGGAAACCAACCACATGAAGGTAATGGACTCATATAATGGATGAAGTGGTAGTTCTTTAAAACACTTCAGTTAATGCTTAAACATTATCAGCACACATCCAGATTTATTTTTTTTATAATTACATCTAGAAGTATCTCACACTGGAATAATCAATTGATATGATGTATTACACTGGAAGATTTCTATAAAACCAATATTATAGATTACAGTATGTCAGGTCATCACTTATTAATGAACTGGACCCCTTTGGCTAATCTTTTTTGTGTTTCAGTATTATTTATTTGCATCAAATATTTAATTTAATTGTTTTTGTCAGATTCTGACCTTTCTAGGGTGTACACCACCTCTCCCCCAATCAGATAGCCCCCAGCATCTCCCAGAACCCCCTGCAAGGATAGGTTCTAATTTATACCTCCCAGTTCACGCTACCATTAAGTCTGTTTGACAGAAATTGTCTCATCTGTATCCTCTGTAGATCACATGAACATTATTATTATTATTTATTTATTTTTTTTTAACATTCAACTGAACATGTAACAACCCACTTTTAACTGGTGTTGTAAATTTGCAAAATATATCTAGTAAAGTTTTGGTCACAAACATTCATTTTTTTAAAAGAAAATACGTTGCTTGAGGTTTCCTTCTTATTTTGTACCATTTCAATCTAAAACACTAAAATTACTACCAGCTTTTTCAGTCGTTTAGTCTTTTTTTGACTCAGTCACATACAAAAGGTTCAAGAAAATGTAAGATGCAGCTTTTAACAGCTTGTATTGTTTATGCCATATTTTTCGGATGCAATCACATTTCGCCAGTTTGTACTTCTATTGTGCACAAAGCATGTACCCGTGTACCAGAACCATGTATGAGGGTTTTTTTTTCTGTTGTAGTTTTTATCATGTAAATAATTTGTGATAAAAATGCGCCAATATCACATAAATAAATTTCATTGTGTATTGGTGCGTAAAAAATGTGCAATGCAATCCGCCATTAATTTTGGTTGTGATATCCATTTAAGCCATTTGGCTGTGATATATTAGTACAGACCCCCAATCAAACTAAAATAACTATAGGCAACCCCCTGATAATAAAACTATTTATTAAAGTCATATACCTTTAAATTAATTGTGGTTGTCAAACTGTTGTTGTCAAAATGGATTCCAAAATACCCCTGACAGACATGAATTGTCACACAGTCGGCATAGAATGTGAACCAATAGACGGCACTGTTTGTACCTGAAAAAGTTGTGTTTGAAACAACCACAACTGCAGAGGTACGAAATTGCAAAGAGTCAAAGTGACCAGCACCAATCACAGAGTTTTGTTCCTTCAGTGTTTCTATGTAATGTTCAGTGTTGTGGTTGTGCATGCTGAAACAGCTTACACATTCTAGTAAATATTTTAAAATTATTTTTATTGTTAAAATTATTCCTAAAGACAACAATTTGGGATTGATTTTTAAAGCTAGTGGAAGACTAAAAGGTTCTTAGCTGAGCAAGACTTGCTGTCACGTCCAATTAGAGCAACACAATTATTATTTTTTTTTGACGTTCTTTATTTTTATTTCAGAAACAGCATGTCCTTAAACGTTCAGCAGGGTTTCTTTGCTTTTTGCTCTTTTCTGCTGGAATAATAGCATGGAGGGGCTTTGGTGAAGCTTCTCTGTGAAAAGTGCTAAGCAGAAATAGCTAAACATGGACCCAAATCAGTGGAAGCTAGAAGGAAAGACAGCAACCACCTTTTAAAATATGTAGTATCACAGCTGTAATGGTGAGCTGTAAAAGGTTGTTTGTATTTGCTTCCTCTTTCAAGAAACTGAGGACTGATTTGCGATAAATAAAGCTACATTTGCCACTACTCCTGACCTATACTGTATTATCCACAATGTTGTGTCTGTGTCTGCAGCTGTCTGTTCAGATTAACCCACCTCTGTCAGGCCCTGACTAACAGGTTTTCTCCTCCTCACTCTCGTCTCGTGAAGATGCACAGCGCCTTAACAGAAAGCGAACACTGTCATCTGTCCCCTGAAAAAAGCATCGATTTTTACTTTGCAGCACCCAAGGTCAGTCCGAAGAACAAGCCAGGAGGATCTTATCACCTCAGAAGAACAGGCCTTCCTCTCAGTCTATTTATTGAAAGGAAAATAAACTCAAATAAAGTTGAGAGCACTCACTGTCTGACTTAGTGTGACCTTAGCAAAGCAATAAATAAGTAAACGCTCAAATAATGCGGAGATTTGAATGAAAGAAAATTACTCAGTGTGTCATGGCATCACATTTTTTTTCATTTTATGGTTCCTGTTGCGAGCAGTAGCTGTTTGCATTTTAAAATTGTTCTCAGTCTGCTTATCTTCTGCTTTGGGTAAACTTGCTTTACAACTTCCAGACTCAGCACATTTTCATTTCTCAGACTACTAATAAAAACATACATAAACAGCTTTGGTGGATGTATGTATGTATATATGAGAACTTGCTAATTTTATTAAGAACACCTCAGGCAACAGTGCTATCAACTGCCCTCCACCATGCAGCCCTGAAGAGGAAGCCCTTTCTCCAGAAGAACCATTAAAAAGCCAGATTACACTTAGCACATGCACCCAGGGACGAAACCCTTAATTTTTGGAGACATGTTCCACGATCTAATGAAAGTAAAATTTATGTGTTTGGCTCTAATGACAACTGCTACTCAAGCGCTAATCCAACTTTTTAGTAATGTTGATGCACTGTGTGTTTATTGTTTATCTTAAACAGGACTATGAAACTGGCTTTGGAGTTTTAAGCATGATGTTCACAACATTATCAGTTGGTTTAATGTCTTCATGCCAGTATCTTATAAAAAAAATGTTCTTTCCACAGGTCAATCAATGAGTTGGTGCTAGGTTAGCAACGAATTTTTGAGACCTGAGTCACTGCTTTATTGATGGAAACTTCTATAACTGAGCGGGCGCTAGCTCCAGTTTGGAACACCTGTCAATCAAGGGATGACTTTGAGCCAGATGGCTAATTTATGTGCATTATCAGTTTTAGCTAAAAGTGCAGTGTTACCATGAGTCTACCTTAGTCATCTTTATGCAAAAACATCAGCACACAGTCATTGAAATAAAAAATATATATAACAGCTCTAGCTGTACAGAAAATGCCAAATGTCTTTTTAGAGCAGGTATTATTCTGTAGGTCGTGCAGATTTTTCCCTGCATTTCATATTATCTTTACACGTCAAGAGAGAAGCTTAATATCCATGTGTAATTCTAAACAAATGACCAAAACATAATTCTCCTTGGCTAAGAAGATCGATCCAGTGACTGGCAAACCCTCTATCTGCATATAGTTACCAGCATTTTCAAGTCCTCCTCTGCTCTTTGCAATTTGTTGCGTGCTTACTTCACATCACAAGATAATTATTTGGCTTTTAGGGGAAAAAAGCTGAAAGTAAGATTAGATTTTTGGTGGATTGTTAATGGCCTGAGATCACATCAGAGACGATTGGTAATACTTGATACCGGATTTAGCATTGACAGAAACAGAGATGTCAAAACCTCATGAAAAACTGTAAAAATAATATCATACATGTTTGACAACTGAATAGGAATATTCTTATTTAAATCACAGAACACCCTTCTATTGACTGTATAATGTTTTAGATTATAAACTGATTAACACCTAAAATAAAATGAAATAAAATGTGACTAAGTTACAGGAACGCATAATCTGCATAAAGCAAAGATGAGAACCTGAGGTTCCCAAACACCTCCTCTATGTCTTGAGATCTTGTCCATGAACACCACAAATGGGGCAGGGGAACGAGGGGCAGCCCTGGCACAGTCTGACTAGCCACCAATTTGACTTGGTGCTGAGAATGTGGGTACAAGGACTGGATCGGCCCTCAAACCATCCCTATCATCCAGTACCCCCACAGCGCCGACGTACAAAATGCCTCAGGTGACATGGTCATAAACCTTCTCCAGATCCACAAAACAGAATTTGACTGGACAACCAACTCCCTTGACCCCTCAACAACTCTATTAGACCCCGTTCACACTGCAGGCAAATATGGCCCAAATCTGATTTTTCTGGGGTCAAGTAACCGGGCCAGACTTTTTAAAACAAGTGTGAACGCTCATATCTTGCCCATATCTGACTTTTTCAAGTCACAATTGAGGTCCATTCATATGTGGTCCTGAATCCGACTCGTATCTGATCTTTTGGAAAGTGTCTCCAGTGGGAACAACCAAGGCGCTTTAGATGTGGCTTTGCCGTCACTTTCCGTCGCATTCGTCACAATTTTGCGCCACCCAGCAGGTTAGCAGTGGAGAGGCAGCGAGATGATAGAGCTCGTTATAAACAGAGATAAAACTTTATTCAAGCCTAATTGAAAGGCTCATAGGAACCGTCTGGATTTGGGACATATGTTGTAAGGTTAAAGTCGTAAACAACTGTTCAAACAGAAGACTTTAAAATGCTATGCTAAGCATGTGATGATCTGCCCCCTGCTGCAGTCCGATACACTGGATTGCATCAAGTCTTCGGCCTGTGGAGTTGAGAGGAGAGGTGCGGACATATATGATTAAACGTTGCCCTAAACCTCAGTGTCTGTAAAGTTGTTAACATCACTGCTCCACCATTGCTGGCTATGTCTTTGCATCCAAACAGTTTGTTGTGCTGAACTGGCAGTCAGATCTCCCTAAAACAGAATTTCACTCTCCTTTTATTCACGTGTTTCCCACACAGCACCTGCTGACAATAAATGGCTTCTGTTGTCCACTTGAACCATAACACCTATTCGTGTTTACTGTTGTGCTGCCCTTGACGACGCTCTCATTGTTCTTATGCGAATGCGGGTCAGTTCGGAGCCACAACATTTTCAAATAATGTGAACGACCACACACAAAAAAAACAGATTTCTGAAAAATCAGATTTGAGCATTAAGACCCGCAGTGTGAACGTAACCTTAGAGTAATGTTCTGGTCCACTTTCCCAGACACACTAGGAACTGTTCACCTCGATAGTCACATACATCCTCCACTCTGTTTTTTTTTTTTTTTAAAACTGGAGCCAAAGTAAAACTACATGAGCATCTCAAGTTAAAATATCAGAGGAACGTCACACTAGATCTCCATCAACTTGAATTATGTGCCTCTCTAGACTTCCTCCAGACCTTAGAAATTTAAATTCCAAATAAAATGCAAAAAATACCTTTTTTTCCTTCTTTTCTTGCCTTTTACAGACCAGTCCTTTTTCTCAGCAACTCTGGTAAGATGCCTATAATGTTGTCTCTGTTGAGAAGGTTCAGAAGAGCCTTAACACAAGCAATTCCACAATTGCATCTCATGTCCTAGATATGTCTGTGTGCGGTGGCTCTTGGACTCCAGCTGCAGCTCATGCTTTGTGAATCACCCCTGAACTTTTGCGTGGGGTTTGCTTTGCAATCCTTTCAAAGCTGTGGTAAATCCTGTTGTTTGAACACCTTGTTTTACCACAGGTTTTCCTTCCACCATTAGAATATCGCACCTAATGCCAGCTTCTTTCACAATGACCATCTTTTTAAACCCTGTTTGTGGAGGGTGCTAATGACCATGATTGTTTGAGTTTTACTTTTTGAACTGAATTAGTTAAATAAATTAGCTTTTGAATGATTTTTTTTAAATACTGCGGTCCACCTATGGACACTTTGAAACTTTCACATTTTATTTTATGATTAGCCATCACCTAAACAACTAAAGACCAATAACATAATATATCAAACTTATTTTAAACACAATATTTACTCCTTGGAGACATTATATAACATTTACAAGCTCAACCAATCAGTAGCTCTGCATACTGCCATATAGATTAACAATACAGTTGCTTTCAACACTTGTAAAGTCAATTGTACTGAGAAATCCTCACTATTTGAATAAAATCCACCCTTCTAAGTTTTGTTTAGAAAGTGCTCAAGTGTATTTCCCTAAATGTCAAACTGTACCTCCAAAGGCTGACATATCAATCTTTCTTTTTCAGCCGCTGAGTTTTATTTTTGGTTTTTGTTTGTCTCGAGAACCTTGCAAAGTCTTATTTTTGATGAGCATTAGTGAAACTCTGAAGATCTTGAATTTCTATTAAAAGAGTTTTTAATGGGAAGAGTACTGATATTCCTCCTCAAATAACTGGCATTAACAAAAAGACATTATTACCAGTTTGCAAACTGCATAATGATTCTGTCAGGGAGTCAGCACTATAACCCCATGTTGCCGCCATAATCCTGTCGTATGGAGGTTGTACTTAGTAACTTAATCTAATTGCAGTGTAATGTAACAGATACTTTTGAAGCATAGGGGAAGGGAGTCAATAGGGGAAGGGGAGGGTGTATGTAATGAGCTGATTACAAGCAGTCTGAAATGACAAGCCAAGATCCTGTGACATGATTGGTTGGAGCGGTTGAAAGGAAGAACGGTGGGTCTAAGATTTTTTGGATCAAGGCCTGTGAATGAAAATTCCTGGAGCTGAAAATTTTCCTCCAGTCATTGTTAAAAGCTTTCTACTGATAAGCACTGGCACATGCTGTGTTCGTGCAGAAAGATGTCAAAGCGTGAAACAAGATAAAACACACTTGGAGAAAGCATCCAAATGGATCCGTGCGTGAAACCAGGTTTTTGGATGAGATGAGTTCTTCTTGCTGGGAGAAGAGGGGCAAATGAGCAGTTGAATAAAAAATGGAAAGTGTGTTATGACACACCAGCGTTTAAAGATGCGGGCTCTGTGTCTAGTGGAGAGATATCAAAGTAGCAAAGTATTGATCCGTCAGAACAAGAATCAATATGAAGCCATTGCTCCTTAGTATTTGTTTCTCAGCTGCCTGCCTTCCTCTAAAATGGGTGATCATGGTAGCTAAAGTATTGGCTGTAGGTGGATGTGCTCCTGCATGTATATGTTTTCTACAGTGTGTGCATGCATGTACACTTGCATACACATACTGTATTTAACAAATACCTACAATGCCTTGCAAAAAAGTCCTTGAACCTTTTCCCACTTTGTAACATTACAACCACAGAGTTAAATATATTTTATCGGGATTTCATGGGATAGACCAGCACAAAATAGTGCAAAATTGTGAAGAGGGAGGAAACGGATGCATGCAGACTTTTTTCTTGCCGCTTTTCCAAAATGCTGTTTATTCTCTAATTTTCTGGAACGTACCTGTGAGGCCTTCACAGTACAGCTGTATTAATACTGAGCTTAAATCAAACACAGAAGAACTTCTCTATTTATCAAATTGGTGATTTAGGTAGACAACCAATAGGTAGTTGGATGGGATGGATTTTATTTAGGGATACTGGAGTTAAAGGGGATAAATACAAATGTGTCACACTCTTCAGATTTTTATTTGTAAAAACCTTTGAAAACCATGCAGCATTTTTTTCTTTACACAATGATGTCGTACGTTGTGGTTTATTACACAAATCCCTAAAAAATACTTTTTTTTTGTGGTTGTAATTTAAAAACCAGAGAAAAAAATTCAAAAGGTATGAATACTTTTGCAAAGCAGTTCTATATTCAACATTGTCCGTTATTGTTTGCGAGGGTTTCCAGAAGCATTTTTAATATTTTTTTTTCAACTAAAGGGTCCCTTTGTGTGTCTTGCTTATTTTGAATAAGCAAGACAGCTCATATAAAAGGAGGACACCCCTAATCTGGTTTCCCACAACCTCTGTGGTTTGTTCTCATGCATGTATGACCTGAACATGTTAAGATCCATATGTGCTTCACCTGGGAAAGCTGCAGAATTGTCTGAACGTGGATATACACACACATATCTGACGGATAAAAGAAAGCAACGGCTGCCGTCTCCTCATGAGATGGGTGTTGGCTGTGTGTCTGAACCTGGCAGCACTTTGACCAAAAGCCTGGGAGAACGAGAGGAAAATCAACAGCTGCTTGTCTGTTTGCTCTGCCTACCTGCTACACCACCTGCAAACCCTCCTGCCAAGTGCCTCAGTCTGTGTTTAGCATTGGACTTATCCATCCTATTGTATATTTACAATTTGCCTTGTGTCCATGTTCTGTGGAAGGCCAGCTATGATATTTGGCTCTTTTATAGATTACACTGCATATTGTGATCACGGTTGGTGTTATTGTGTGTCTGATTCACCATTAAATTGCATCCAACGGAAAAAAAACCATTGCTTTGAATACAGAGTGAGAGTGTGCCACAAAAATGTTGGTCATTTTCCCTGGATGTTTGCCTCATTTTCATTACACAAGCTGAAACCATATCAGCTCATGTAGAGCTCATTATTTCTCTGCTTAATTTTTTTTTTAATAATTCAATCCATATTGTGGATTAAGAGGTTTAGAGGCAGCTCTTGAATGAAGAAGAATCCAAAAATGTGCATGCAAGCACAAACACCCTGCTATCCCTCTAGTATAATACTCATTTACCATGCCTTGTTAAAGAATGCATATCCCTTTGTTGGGACCCCAGCCATGGGGACAATTGAAAGGCCAGTATGAACTTTTTTGGAACTTTCAAATTAAATCGCATTAACCTACTTCAAGCACAGCCAGGAAAAGGGGTAACAGCAGACTTCCTTCGACGTCACTGTCCAAATAAAAACACCGCTTGTGCTACATCCTGTCTCTTCCACACGGGTCCCAAAAGGAACTGGACGGAGGGACACAGCGCGCTAATGTCTCCTTGCGGGCAAACAGACATAACTCTTCAAACTGGATCCAAGAGTGTCATACAATCACGCGATCATATGCACTAAGTTAAGTACGAATGAATTGCTGTTTGTGTATCCGGTATTCATTCATGAACGGGGCTAATTAAGGTACAAGCGTTGCTTAACTTTCTCTCTGAGGTCTACAGAAGCAAACTGTGTTCTAGAGAGTTCCCAGCAGAGACCCTGTCTTTACAACGCCAAGTGGAGCATCAGCGTATCACCGTGGTTACAGCAGTAACGTGCAGTTTGGTTGGCCGACAGAGCGAGCCGCCCCTCCCAACAGCTACGGAGGTTAGCTGCAGCTAACCCTTTGTTCACTGTGGATGTTTTCTTCAAACTTCGTCGCCCTAGACAACTTTTCCTCAGCACGGTTCACCTCAGAGGTTAGGTTTGGGCACAGAGAGATGTTATTTAGAATGAAATAATCTAAACATTATTTTTGTTTTATGAAGTTTGGTTTTGTTTGTGTTGAAACTCAGCTATCTTAGTGCTAGCAGATTATCTGTTCAGCACACGTGCTCAGTTTGTGTTCTGTATTTGCGTTTTAAAGTTAAGACGAACTTTATTTAAAGGGTGATTTTAAACACAGAAGATTTGGCCATAACGTGCCGTCCATGCTTATGCATTTTAAATCCTTTTATTAGTGGTATTTTAAAGGTATATGTGTGATTCTGATGATAAGCTATAAGCTTCTTTTGTTAGCTTTAACTGCTAACAGCTAAGAACACGTGCTTGCCTGCTAAAGATTTGTGGGCAAAATGTACCAGCTAGCACACGTTTTCTATGAAAAACAAAGCAAGAATAGTTTCAACAGCTTGAAACAACTAATATTTCAAGTGGATTATCAAAATGCAACACAAAATATCACTATTATAAACTACTTCAGTCTCAGAATTATTCAACAATTTGCTCTGGAGACAATTACAACATGTTTTCCATGATTTCCTTATGCTTGATCCATACTGGAATCCATGTTATCCTCCAAAAGTAGCAGGTCTCCAGGGCCAGAGGAGACAAACTAGCCCCACACCATCAATGAGCCACAACCATGCTTCACTGTAGGCACGTTGTTCATTTCATCACATGCTTCATTCTTCTTCCCCGAGTCGTAACGCTGAGCGACAGGCCTTGCTTCAGTTTTGATACATTACTTCACTGTAGCAGTATTCTAAGATCAACTCACATTCAGATTGACACAATTTACAAATAAGGTGAGTTTTGAAGACAGTTGTTTGTTCTAGGTTTTATTTAGCGATATTAAAGTAACTAGGGCTCAATACAAATACATATCACACTTCTCAGATTTTTGTATAAAAAAATAAATACCACATATTCTTGTTTTCCTTCCACTTCACAAGTATGCTGCACTTTGTGTTGTTCTCTAACATAAAATGAAGTGGAAAGAAGTGTGTAGTTGTAATATGACAATATAGGTTTTATACATTTGCAGGGTACTGTATGTAAATTTGAATTTTTCTTAAATTTCAGTGACATTTTCTTTTTCATGTATTATACTGGGCTGTCCTCAATGCCACAAACCAGCCAGCGTCTTCCATCTCCTCTCAACACCACTGCTTTCTTTGCTCGGTTTTCCTCTTCATGAAATTGGATACAGTTCCCACTCATTTGTCCTGCGCCTTTTTGCCAAAGATCTCTGAAACAGAGTGCAGAGGGTCTCATGGGGGCTGAGTCAAGCCACAAGCAGCTGCGCTCTGCCTGCTGCAGCGTTGGGGAAGGTCCTGAAATGATAATGAGCACTTTGTTATCTGCAGTTACAGGGTGAACACTGAAGATGGGCTATAAACATCCTTTCAGATATTTTTTATATGTCCGTATTGAAAAATGGTACACCCTGAAAAAAAGCAATATAGAAAGATGCCAAATCAACATTTTGATGCTATCTTTTGCATGTGCTGTGCCTGTTTGGTCTCTTAAATAAATGATTCTACAGAATAAATACCCAAAGCAGTTGAAACAATAGAAAATTTACATTACAGTTTAAATAAAAGACAAGTCTGCTCTAAATTTTAATCATAACCGAGTACATAACACAGAAATAAAAAACAAGACAGATTTGTGTTCAGTGCATATTTAAGTAATATGACTTTTTAAGCAAAAACAGAAATAAAAACATGTGAGAATTTTACTTTTTCTTAAATATGCCAAATAATAAACTGAGTTACGTGTCTTTTCTTTTTCCGCCACAAAGTGGATAAGCTAATATCTTAATTTTATTTTTTTATATGTAAAATAATACAATGTAAAATAAACAGAGAATAGACAGAAACATTGTCAATTTTCTCATATTTTAAAACCCTTTACATGAATTCTTTAAGCAAAGTACAATATTGTCTCCCTCTGACGTCACTGTCCATATATGGTAGGAGTGTTTCTGACCTTGGACTCAATTAAAAAAAAAAAAAAAAATCATGTGACCTTCGTCTGAACTCATGGGAACTATAGATATGCGTTTAGCCCATATGTTCTTCTCCATTTATGTTTGATTTGCAGTGAAAATATATGCGGGCAACATCATTGAGGTGTTCGGAAGGAATCGGGCCTTCCATTTGGATGCAGAGTTAGAAGCCTGTCTGGGAAGATGAAAAACGAAAAAAATGGGCAAATATTTGTGTTTGTCTTTGCTGTAAATTTTAAGATTTTTACTCAGCTGTGTCTGGCCACGAAAAAAGTGATTTTATTTCAATGTAGATTTTAAGACAAAATAAAAATATACATATTTTTTTACAGGTTTCTGATGAGGAATTTCAATTACCAGAAGACGCACTTATTAACACTTGCTACAAAAATATATCGCGCTAAAATTATAAAGACAACTGACAGCAGGACTTTTAAATAATTTTCGATTATTCACATTTTCCAGTAGGAACTCGAATCCGCCACCTAAACACAGCGTGGCTCCCGTTTGCTTGCGGGAGTTGTAGTCCAGTTTACATCGAGTCTCTCTCATCATGCGGAATAAAAAACCACAAGTTCCAGATTCGACAAGGCGGAAACATACAACAAAATAGTAGAAATAGCAACACACGACAGAAGAAGGAGGATGTCTTATGCTGGAAAGAAGAGAAAACTAGATAAAACCCGACAGGACACGCTTTATTTTGATAGTTATTCTGATGTGACGATACATGAAGAGATGATAGCAGACAACGTCCGGACCAACACCTATCGGACGGCCATATTTAGGAACAGCGAGTCGATTAGGGGTAAAGTGGTGCTGGATGTCGGGGCGGGAACCGGCGTTTTAAGCATCTTCTGCGCTCAGGCTGGCGCTAAGAAAGTGTACGCCGTGGAGGCCTGCTCCATAGCCGAGCAGGCTATGGAAATAGTGAAACAGAACAACGTAGAGGATATAGTGGAGGTCATAAGAGGTACGGTGGAGACGGTGGAGCTGCCGGAGAAGGTGGAGGTGATAGTGAGCGAGTGGATGGGCTATGCTCTGCTGCACGAGTCCATGCTCAACTCGGTGCTGTATGCCCGCGACAGGTGGCTGAAGGCCGGTGGGCTCATCCTGCCGAGCAGAGCCGAGCTATACATCACTCCCATCAGCGACCCGGTGGTGGAGGACCGCCTGTACTTCTGGTACACCGTCAAGGACCAGTACGGCGTCGACATGTCCTGCATGTCCGACTTCGCTCGGAAGTGCATCAAGAATTCGGACATCACGGTGAGCACCGTGGCCGTGGAGGACGTGCTTTCCCACCCGGCCCGCTTCGCCGAGCTCGACCTGCACTCGGTGACGGCGGAGGACCTGCGGACGTTGAAGGGCCGCTTCAGGTGCGAATCGTTTGGCTCGGCTGCGGTGAATGCTTTCTGTGTTTACTTCACGGTGACTTTTCCCTGCTCGGACAAACCGCAGTCGCTCGTTCTGTCCACGTCCCCGTTCAAACCGGAGACCCACTGGAAGCAGGCGGTGCTGTACCTGGACTCCCCTGTGGAAGTGGTGCAGGACACGCTGGTGAGCGGAGAGGTTAGCATGTTTCCCTCTGAGGACAGCTCCAGACACATATGTATCCATGTAGACTACACTGTAGGAGAGCAAAAAATACAATCCAAGACTTTTTCCATCCCTGACTGGACCTCTGACTCTCAGCCATAGTGGGATTTAAGGATAACCTGATGCAGTTCATTCACCGTTACACTTGAGTGCCCGAATCACTCCTGACCTCTGTTATATTTACCAGCTCTACTCACTGGATTGATACGAAACAGGAGATATGACTGTAACTTTCACTAATGCAAACTGTTAACATTCAAAGTTACATTTAATATGGTAAATATCACCTGCTAATTTCTGATCTTCACTCATTAGTTCTGGCTAAAGTACTAAAATATATTTTTTAATTTATCTGCAGTTGCTACAAATTGATTTGAGAAAGACAAAAGTTGATAAAATACTTGTGCTTATTTAAACTCAATAAAGAGCAAATTGTGATGAAAAAGGCATACGTATCGCATCTTTTTTTATGCATTTTTGTGATTTTTACCTTTTTAAAATGTGTTTTATGGGCCTTCAGGATCTTTTATATATTTATGTGGTGTATGCATTTACAACAGGGACTATAGTTTTGCTTGTTTTGTACCCAACTTTGTGCAGCTATGAAAAGGAAAAGTCTGCAGTGGGATGTTTTATGTCGAACGTGTGTGGGTCCAAACCTGCCTTTGGGACGTTTCATAGTGATAAAAAGTAATTATATACTCAAAGTTTACTATGTAGAAATGTGGATAATGGAAATACGTTTATGTGACTCAGGTTTATAGTGGGTCCCTGTGGGAGGTTGGTCTGTTACTTTATTTTGATCTGGGTGGGAAGGTCAATTTGCTGTTTGTACCAAACACATATTGCCATTTCATAACTTCTACTTTCATGTTTTAAAATTATTTTCTTTAATAATTTATCTGTATTTTTTCATGCTAGTCAGGAATTATCATGATATACATAATTTGAAGACTCTTTAAATCATATGTATATTTCAGTCCAATTGTAGATTTTTTTTTTTTATTTCAACTTCCTCCCACAGTCCAATGAGATGACTGTTAGGTTAAATGATTTTTATTTTGCCCTTCAGTATGAGAGAGAGTGGGTGTGTGCTGTTTGTCCTCTGCGTTGCTCTCTTATGGACTGCTGACCTGTCCAGGGCATACCCCCCCACCACCACCACCTACTGAGTACTGGATATTGGCAAGGATGAGCAGGTACTGTATAAATGATGGATGGATTTATATATATTAGCTTTAATTGTGGTTCTAATGTCCATTTGAGCTGGATAATTTTTATAAAATATGGCAGATTATGAACCTTGATTAAAACAACTCTCAGCTGTTGGGAGATATTATTTATTGTAGTCAAACAACCTAATTAGAATACAGAATAAGTACATGAGTCAAAATCAACAGTTGGTAAAGTGGACACAAGACATGTGGGTTCTAATTGAGGCATTGCTGTAGGAACAGTCCGGTAGCGGATGATTCCTTTTTGGGTCCAAAATGCCTAACAGGGCGAATTTACCAAATGGTGAATAATTGACAATACTTTGTAAAACCACCTTTCACTGCAAATACAGCTGCAAGTCCATTGAGGTGTGTCTCCAGTGTCCTTCAGATCCTTCATAAGAACCGTATCACTTCCTTCCACATGTCTTCTGTGTTATTTCCTTGTGGCAAATTATGAAAACGTCTTCTTATGGCTGCCTCTCACTCTGTCATAAGGTCTGTAGGACTAATAGTTGTCCTGTTGATTGATTCTCCCACCTGAGTAGTGGATCTTTGCAGAGTTGCCTGGAGGAGCTTCTTGCATGGCTTGTAAGGTTATGTGAATGGTAACCTAACTTACGTAGGTGACATCTGAAGGCAACTTGCCGCACTGGAGTTTATTGAGGTGTTTCATTGTAAATGGGGTCTAAACACAAACTTCATTTTTCAGATTTCTAGTTGTAAAAACCTTTAAAAAAACCACTTATCATTTTACTTCTAACTTACAGTTTTGCACTACACTGTGCTGGTCTGTCGAATGAAATTTATTGTTTTCTGTGACGGAAATTACATAAAATCTGAAAGAGTGCAAGGGATATGAAACCTTTTTCAACGCACTTTAGTTAGATTATAGCTGTTATTTTGTCTATTATGTAAGTCTATGTGATCTCCAAATTAAACGTCACCTGAATTTCTGCAGAGCATAGTTTAAAGAGATGAAATTACAACTTTATTCCAAAATATATTCAAACACCAATAAAATTCCAACGATATCTTAAGATTATAACTGTGAAACATCTGGACAAAGATCTCAGTTTACCTACTGCTGGGAAAAAAGTGATCATAACTGTAATGTTGGATCAAACAGTGTCCTGCTATTTTTGTAGTTGCATTACTATTTTGTTCTTACGGAATATTGTCTTACTCGCAGGTCGAAGGAAGGACAACATGTTGTAATTGTAGCAGACAGTATGAACGCTGACATAAAGCCAGGTTGCACTTTTTAAATGGCTTATATCACTTTTCAAAACTTCTGAAAACATAAGAACAGCACTGTGGCTAATATAATCATATTTTGTGCTAGAAACTTCCTACCCTTCTCAATGTCTATCCCTTTTCCAAGAGAATGAATTATTTAATTAGCAAGTACACATCCCACAATGTAAACTCAAATGTAAGAAACTGCTGGGTTTTTGGTTTTAACCATCTCCATAGCGACATCTCTTAATCCAGCTGGATATATTACAATTCTTAAACACACATGACAAAGCGGTGGGTCCAAAGCAAATTAGTGCAGATTAACACAACCTATCAGCTGGCCAGTTACCACTGTATAGTTCAAATTTTGACAATATTACAGAAGTGAGAGAAATATGTCCTAAAAACCTGTTTAATATGGGATTTGAATTACATGTCCTTGTCAAAGGACACCAAGGCTCTTCAGATTTTTACTGGAAGCCAATTTAATGCCATCCAGAGTAAGTGACCAACTAGTAGTATGTTTTTGAGAAACTTTGGTTCAAAGACAACAACCTCTGTCTTGTCTAATTTTAAAATTCAATTCAATTCAGTTTTATTTAACACGTCGTCTCAAGGCACTTCACAAAAGTCAGGTACATACAGGGGTTGGACAATGAAACTGAAACACCTGGTTTTAGACCACAATAATTTATTAGTATGGTGTAGGGCCTCCTTTTGCGGCCAATACAGCGTCAATTCGTCTTGGGAATGACATATACAAGTCCTGCACAGTGGTCAGAGGGATTTTAAGCCATTCTTCTTGCAGGATAGTGGCCAGGTCACTACGTGATACTGGTGGAGGAAAACATTTCCTGACTCGCTCCTCCAAAACACCCCAAAGTGGCTCAATAATATTTAGATCTGGTGACTGTGCAGGCCATGGGAGATGTCCAACTTCACTTTCATGTTAATCAAACCAATCTTTCACCAGTCTTGTTGTGTGTATTGGTGCATTGTCATCCTGATACACGGCACCGCCTTCAGGATACAATGTTTGAACCATTGGATGCACATGGTCCTCAAGAATGGTTCGGTAGTCCTTGGCAGTGACGCGCCCATCTAGCACAAGTATTGGGCCATGGGAATGCCATGATATGGCAGCCCAAACCATCACTGATCCACCCGCATGCTTCACTCTGGGCATGCAACAGTCTGGGTGGTACGCTTCTTTGGGGATTCTCCACACCGTAACTCTCCCGGATGTGGGGAAAACAGTAAAGGTGGACTCTTCAGAGAACAATACATGTTTCACATTGTCCACAGCCCAAGATTTTGCGCTCCTTGCCCCCATTGAAACCGACGTTTGGCATTGGCATGAGTGACCAAAGGGTTTGGCTATAGCAGCCCGGCCGTGTATATTGACCCTGTGGAGCTCCCGACGGACAGTTCTGGTGGAAACAGGAGAGTTGAGGTGCACATTTAATTCTGCCGTGATTTGGGCAGCCGTGGTTTTTATGTTTTTTGGATACAATCCGGGTTAGCACCCGAACATCCCTTTCAGACAGCTTCCTCTTGCGTCCACAGTTAATCCTGTTGGATGTGGTTCGTCCTTCTTGGTGGTATGCTGACATTACCCTGGATACTGTGGCTCTTGATACATCACAAAGACTTGCTGTGTTGGTCACAGATGCGCCAGCAAGACGTGCACCAACAATTTGTCCTCTTTTGAACTCTGGTATGTCACCCATAATGTTGTGTGCATTTCAATATTTTGAGCAAAACTGTGCTCTTATCCTGCTAATTGAACCTTCACACTCTGCTCTTACTGGTGCAATGTGCACTCAATGAAGACTGGCTACCAGGCTGGTCCAATTTAGCCATGAAACCTCCCACACTAAAATGACAGGTGTTTCAGTTTCATTGTCCAACCCCTGTACATTCCAATTAGTCCTAATCATTGAACAGTGCAGTCAGAGTTAGTTGTTTATTCAAATTGGATAAAAAGTTTTTCTATCTAAGGAAACCCAGCAGATTGCATCCAGTCAGTGACTTGCAGCATTCACTCCTCCTGGATGAGCATGTAGAGACAGTGGACAGTCACTGGCGTTGACTTTGCAGCAATCCCTCATACTGAGCATGCATGTAGCTACAGTGGAGAGGAAAAGCTCCCTTTTAACAGGAAGAAACCTCCAGCAGAACCAGACTCAGTGTGAACGGCCATCTGCCACGACCGACTGGGGGTTTGAGAGAACAGAGCAGAGACACAAAGAGAACAAAGAAGCACTGATCCAGGAGTACTTTCTATGGGAAGAAAAAGTAAATGTTAATGGATGTAGCTCCTTTAGTCGTTTCACCTAGAAAGAAAGAACATATAAACACTGAGCCAGTTTTCAAGGTTGGAGTCTGAAAGAGAGCACATATAATTAGTTACAGTAAAAGCTCAGTCAATCGCCATGTCTAGGAGAGAGAAAGGGTTAAACAGTAAAAGAAAGGGCCATGTGGTTCATCGGTAGAGGGTGAGCATTAAGTTGTTGCCAGCAGAAGCTTGGACGATGCCCTTCTCCAGAAAGGTGTCACAGGTAGACACAGAGTCAGGCCAGGTGTAGCTTCTAGGAAGAGAAAAGAGAGAACATAAAGTTAAAAGCTGAAATAACAGCAAATAATGCAAAATTGGAGAGTAGTGGGAGAATGTAGCGAAGAGGGTGAAAGATCTCTGATGTATGATGGAGCTAGATCATTAAGGGCTTTATATGTGAGGAGGAGAATTTTAAATTCTATTCTGGATTTAACAGGGAGCCAATGAAGGGAAGCTAAAGTAGGAGAAATATGATCTCTCTTTTTAATTTTCATCAGAACTCTTGCTGCAGCGTTTTGAATCAGCTAAAGGCTTTTAACTGCATTTTGTGGACATCCTGATAGTAAAGAATTACGATAGTCCAGCCTTGAAGTAACAAATGCATGGACTAGTTTTTCAGTGTCACTCCTGGATAGGATATTTCTAATTTTGGCAATGTTCCGGAGGTGAAAGAAGGAAATCCTAGAAACCTTTTTAATATGGGATTTAAATGACATGTCCTGGTCAAAAATAACACCAAGGTTTTTTACTTTATTACCGGAGGTCAATTTAATGCCATCCAGGTTAAATGATTGACTAAGCAGTTTCTTTTTTAAAGACTCCGGTCCAAAGGCGACAACTTCTGTCTTGTCTGAATTTAGAAGCAGAAAATTTAAAGTCATCCAAGTTTTTATATCTTCAAGACATGCTTGTAGTCTATCTAACTGGTTGGGTTCATCAGGATTTATGGATAGGTAAAGCTGAGTATCATCAGCGTAACAGTGAAAATTTATCCTATGCTGCCTGATAATTTGACCTATTGGAAGCATATATATAGTAAAGAGAATTGGCCCAAGTGCTGAACCCTGTGGTACTCCACAATTAACCCTGGAGTTTAAAGATGATTTATCATTTAAATGAAGTCATCCATCTTTTTATGTCTTTGTGACATGACTGTAGTTTACCTAAGTGATTAGATTAATCAGGATTTATAAATAAATATAAATTAGTTTCATCAGCCCATAGTTTGTCTAAGGAGTTCATGTCAGGGTAGTTTGCTGGCCATTCAAGAACACCTTGGTCATTTAACCAGTTTTTGGTACTTTTGGCAGTGTGGACAGGTGCCAAGTCCTGCCGGGAAAAAAAAAATCAGCATTTCTATAAAGCTTGTCAGCAGAGGATGCATGAAGTGCCCTAAAATGTCCTGGTAGATGGCTCCCTTGACTGTGAACTTCAGAGAGCACAGTGGACCAACACCAGCAGATGACAGGGCACCCAAAACCATCACTGACTGTGTAAACTCCACACTGGACTTCAAACAACTTGGATTCTGTGCCTCTCCACTATTCCTCCAGACTCTGAGACCTTGATTTCCAAATGAAATTCTCAATTTACTTTGATCTGAAAAAAGGACTTTGGACCATTGAGCAACTGTCCAGTTCTTTTTCCTGTAACCCAGGTAAGACGCTTCTGACATTGTCTCTGGTTCAGGAATGCAACATTCTTTGTAGTCCAGAAATGTCGCATTCTTGACATTTCTTGACTACAGATGTCAAGAATGCAACATTTGTAGTCCATGTCTAGTATTCGTCTGTGTGTGGCAGCTCTTGATGCACCGCCTCCAGCCTCAGTCCACCTTTTGTGAAGCTCCTCCAAACTCTTGAATGGATTTTGCGTGACAATCCTCTCAAGGCAGCAGTTATCCTTGTTGCTGATTCATCGTTTCCTACCACACTTTGTCCTTCCACTCAATTTTCTGGCCCTTTCTTTGTTTGGATAGAGAACATGTGAACAACCAGCTTCTTCAGCAATAACCTTTTGTGGCTTACTCTCCTGGTGAAGGGTGTCGATGACTGTCTACTGGACATCTGTCAAGTCAGCAGGCTTCCCCATGATTGTGTAGCCTATGACCCGGAGTGAGAAAGCGTTTAAAGGCTCAGGAAACCTTTGCCGGTTTTTCGAGTTAATTAGCTGATTAGGGTGTGACACCATGAGTGTCCAATAATGACCTTTTTCACAGTATTCGAATTTTCAGAGACACCAGTTTTTCGGTTTTCTTTACCTGCAAGCCATAATCATTAAAATGACAAGAAATAAAGGCTTTGAATATATCACTATGTGTAATAATTCTATGTAATATATGGGTTACTGAGATGACTGGCAAAATATATTGCACTTTTACACAATATTCAGTCAGTCAGTCATTTTCTACTGCTTATTCCATAGTGGGTCACAGGGAAGCTGGTGCCTATCTCCAGCAGTCTATGGGCAAGAGGCAGGGTACACCCTGGACAGGTCGCCAGTCCATCGCAGGGCTACACACAAACAACCAAGCACACACACCTAAGGGCAATTTAAAGAGACCAATTAACCTAACATTCATGTCTTTGGACTGTGGGAGGAAGCCGGAGTACCCAGGGAGAACCCACACATGCACAGGGAGAACATGCAAACTCCATGCAGAAAGACCCCCGGGTGGGAATTGAACCCAGGACCTTCTTGCTGTAAGGCAACAGTGCTACCAACTGCGCCACCGTGCAGCCCTACACAATATTACATTTTTTCAAAATGTACCTGTATATAGCAATGAGAACTGATCCAAGCACTGAATCCTGTGGTAGTCCACAAGTAACCCTGGAGTGTCGAGATTTTTAATTTACAGGAATAAATTGTAATCTGTCAGACAAATAAGATTTACACCAGCTTAGTGCTGATACTTACAGCATGCTCAAGCCTCACAGAGAGAATGCTGTGATCAAATGTATCAAATGCACCACTGAGATCTAACAGGACAAGGACAGACCTAAGTCTATTATCTGAAGCTATAAGAATATCTTTGTTGACTTTCAATAGTACTGTTTTAGTGCTATGATGGGCTCTGAAAACTGGCTGACGCACTTCAGACATGCTATTACCGTTTAAATGCTTACATAAATGATAAGTCATTATTTAAAAAAACTAATAGAAAATGAAGATTAGATACAGGGTCAGTAATTTCTTTCACTGTGATAGCTTAGTTGCTTTTTGTAACTTTGTTATTGTATGGATGCTGGGAGGATGGAAACACTAACCAAATTTCTGGTAGTGCAGGACAATACAGTTCCTCTTGAATATATAGTATGTTCATTTTTCCTCAAATATAAAGAAATATCAGTAGCCCCAGTAGCACATTTCAGTCAAGGTTGTTGGATAAGAGGTGCTGACTGATTGCTGCACCATGGCTTTGACCCTGGCCATTGAACAGAAGACCAGATCTTTCCCTCGTAGTGTCTTTCAGGGATTGAGGTGAGTATTGTTGTCCGGTTGGTATCTGTTGTATGGATTTTCAAAATTATATGCCTTATATTGCATTTTGTGGGGGTGCTAGATATGGGTAATCAAGACGGCTTTTTTATGTGTCCTGTCCAGCAGAGAAGCACCCAGAATTGTTGTCTGAATGTCAAAAAGAAGCCCAGCAGATTTACTTTCACAAGTGGAGCATTACGGCTTTCGCTAAATTGCTCCGGAGACAGAAATGAAAGGGAAAAATTAAGCAAGAAAGGGAGAGAGGTGGGGCAAAAAGTTAAGAGGGAAAGAAGGAGATTAGAAGATTAGGAGAATAGGAGAGAGAAAGATACATAAAGATAACACCCAGAAGTTTGTTTCTACACATGCAGAAAGAGAGAGAGAAAAAAACAATGACAAACAAAAATGCACATACATAACAACATTACTGAAAGTACACGGTACTTATTAACACAATATATAGAGTATTTATATGTACCTGTACACACCGGAATCCAAATAGCTGTGGGTATAAGTGTAAACGACCTTGTGAGGAGTCACACACCTGCCCCCCGGGACCCGAGGCAGACACGAATGAGATCGAAGCCGCAGACATCCAAAGGCCCCCCAGACCCTGAGAACCTACCCCCCCAAGGCCCCACAGACCTTGGCCCACACCCTGACGCCCCTGCCCTGACCACAGCCCCCAACTACCTCTGACCCCATCCAGAGACAGGGAACTTGGTCCAAATGAGCCAGACAACCAGAGCCGCCCCGGGACAAAGCAGTCCTAACCCTACAATTCATTGGGGGGTTGGGACTGCTTTGGAACTGCTTCAGAAGTTGGGAGTTCTGAGTCGCAACCCCCCAAGTCGCAACCCCCCAATGAATTGAGGGGCTGCAACTTAACCCCATGAATCTCCCACCCACCATAAACCCCAACTTGACTTTTCCCACAGGGCACCCCCAACCAGGAGACAGATATAAAACATCCACACAGCGTGAGCCACGCACACAGCCTCCAAGCATACCCCGCTGCATATTACCCCCCACCACAAAGTGCGCCCCCTGCGAATGCAATGGCGAGAGGAGCAGCAAACCGCAGAGCCCACCCAACCTGGGACCTGGGATAAGCAGAAAAGGGTGGATGGATGGATGGAAATCAGTGCTATTCTAATTTAACATTGTCTGATTTCAGAACAAAGGTTTAAAAATGAACTGTGTTCTGCAATTAGTAAGCCATGCGAATCCTTTAGTTTTATTTGTTGTGCCAGGCAGATTTTTTAATCTTCCACTCAGATAAAGTTGCAGTCCGCTCAATATCTTTGCAGAAAAAAACAACTGCAGACAGGACAAAGGAAAGTGTCGAAAGAGAATGGAAATGTCAAATGCAGTGCAGGCTGCCTCTGTTGAGTGGACAATCTCTCGCAAGCATGTCCACTCTCTGCTGGTAGATTCTAAACTAATTGTGATCCACTCCTGTCTGAAATAATTTGGAAACCATTAGAAAGGAGTGTTGGTACTTGAAATAGGATTATTTGTGTTGTATCACAGAGCAATTTAAGGGCCAATCAATAGACTATGTGCTTAATCTAACTCATTTCAACACTCATTGTTCATTGGAAAGCTGAAGAACAAGACTAGGAGATTTATAGAGGAAGAAGTGGCAACAAATAATGTTCTCTTTGGATTTCTAGTGTCTAGTCTTTTTGTGTTAGAAGATGAATGATAAACAATTATGATCGGCTATAAATGATCTTCACATCTTAGCATAAAATATGGAACTTTATAGGCTATGTCAGTGCATCTCTATGATTTAGCACTCATGCTGAGGATTTTTGCATTTTTTAACACACCACACCATTTGTCTTTTCTCTGCTGATAATTTTTGATGTTCACATCAGATGTGGTATGATACCACCAACACTGAAGGTCTAATTTTAGTTTAATAAATGAAATTGAAAGGTGTGTTTTCTTGGAGTGCCTTTTAACTATCTGGCTTTGTTTAAGCTTACTGATGAATTCTTCTACTCAATATTATGATGTATTTAAAGGTTGGATGCACAGTGATGCCCATAATAAACCCATAATATTTTATGCCAGTTGCTCTCACAAACAACATGAGGGTATGTGGTTTCAGTGGGACGGAGGTTAATGCAGTTTTTATACAGTCTATCTGTGTTCACTACAGTTTTCAGGCACAATGCATCAAAGTTGGAAAAATGAATTGGAACACGCTTAAAAGACAAAAATTTAACATGAGTTCCTCACCGCCTTTTAATCCAATATGTCTTTCCTGTGTATAAAACATAAGAGTTGCAACAGTAAATGGTTCATTTGTATTTCTGATGGTTTTGTATCCCATTTAATCAGTCACATTACAAACATAGTACTGTAAAACCTCTGAGCATACTGTTTGGAGGTACACTACTATAGGCTTCTATTGCTAATTTAAACTGGTTTCTATCGACAGTAAGTGAATTTCAGATGGTTTGCAATTTGCAACTGTACCTTAAAGTACGTGTTTTTCTTCATTTTGTAAACCAAGCCTCTGACAGACCTATAACCACCATTAGCTATGTGTAGCCAACTGCTTCTGTGTTTCTCTGCATCTCCTTTCTGTCCTCTAAAACCCCAGTGGATTTTGGCAGATGGCCACTCGCTCTGAGCCTTGTTGTGCTGGAGGTTTCTTCCAGTTTAAAGGGAGGGATTCCTCTGCACTGTCACCAAATGTTTGCTCAAAATGAAGGAATGAAAGCCCCAAATTCTTTAACCCTTTTGCAGACTCAAATTCAACCAAAAAGTTTGTTTCTGATAGGAAATGAGACAGGCATCTCTCAAAAAATAATATAAAATGTAAGAGCAGACCTCTGTAGATTCTTAATCATAATCAAGCCAGGACTCAAAAACCTTAATTTTACTTCCTGTCAGAAGAAACATGTTGGTAAAAATAAAACATTATCTTAAACCTAAATCCTTTTTTAAACCTACATTTTTGACAAAAATATAAAATGTTTTTAGCTCTCTTTTATATATCATTTGCTGCTGAAAGCTGACTGGACTCTGGTTGCAAACAGTATCTAATCACGGCTACTCATTCATCCCTGCAAGCTAATAACACCACAAATTAGGCGATAGGATTCAATTCCCACCGTCAGTTACAGTAACCGATATTTCTGTCAGCATATCCTGTGAGGACAAATTAACAATATATTATTGACAAAAGCTAATATGGGGGAGCAGCAGACCACACCATTTGTCATCATTATCATTAGCAACAAGAACTGACCCCTGTGGCCACTTCTCAACCCCAAAATAACTGCACACCAGTGTGCTGTTTGTCCCTGTGTATTTGTTCCTTGAGAGTAATAGATACATACACTTAAATGAAAAACAGAAACAGTATTTATTCTAGCCCTGAGCTGAAAAGCTCAGCTGAGGAAGCCGCTGCCTATCAGAAATGCATCCAGCTGAAAGCACTGAGGCTTGACTCCATGGACGAACACACACACACGCACACACGCACACGTACACACAGCAAAACAAGGACGTTTTGGATGGCGCTTGTTAAGAAGGTAAATCCCAAATTGCTCGACGTGGCACGTAAATCTGAACGGGATGGCCCTGATTCACAATCAGCCCTAGGCAGACGGCTCTCAGCCTGTGAGCGAGGTACAAATCTACCAAAATGTATGGCCGCGTCCTCCTCCCCACTAATCCATTTTCAATCATGCACTTTTTGGATTATACCTCCATGTAATTCTTCTCAGGTATTGTTTTATAACTTAATATTATATTTCAATTTAGGTGAGGTGGGTTATGGGCTTAGGACACGGCAGAGGATTGGATGAGCAGCAGAAGTCTGTAAGCAGCAGATTGCAGCTGCGCGTCAGTGGCAGGCTGAAAGGACCCTGATAAACCTTTGACTCCAAAGTCCAAACAGAGCAGGTGCAGAAAGGTGGCAAGAATGACCTGATTCAGTCTTTCTGAGTCAGTCTGCTTTTCACTGTGAACCATCTGACTCACAAAACATCTTCTACAACGTACCTCACCTTCGACTGCTGGATGGAATCTTAAACATTAACATTTGCTCTTTTCTTAATTGATAAACATAAACACCTCTCCTCAAGTAACCTATTGCCTCTGCCCACAATTTAAATTCACAGAATCCATATATTACAGTTCAAATACAGTTTTTTATAATGGTAATGAAATGTTGAACTTAGATTAGATGTTGTTTCCAACAATTTATCTCAGTCCATCTATATTTCAAAACTCAGAAATATATTCTGAACCTCCAACAATAAACAGGATTAATGTTAATAACTGGAGTTGGTATAACATTTTCAAAGTCAAATCTATAAATTAGTTTCTCTTAATTTATCATACTGACACAACAAAAAAGGAATATACTAACATAGGATTTACTAAACTCGGGTATGGAGATCAAGGTTTTGTTTGGATGTATGCGACAACTGACTCAACTGACTCAGCTTTTTAAAAGTTTAACATTACTCAACACTTGCTTCCACTTCCAGGTATTGTTTATTTAGCTTTAGGCAATAAAATGTTATTGGTTAGGTTTAGACAGTAAAATTGACTTGTTTAGGTTTACTTATTTAAATTAGCTTGGTTATGTCTGGGCATTAAAATCTACTTGGATGGGTTCCAGCAGTGAAATATACTTGATGAGGTTCAAACATGTACCTGTATAGGTTTAGGTAATTGGATAGGTTCAGGTAAAACAGTTATTTGGTTACGTTCCGGTACTAAATCTACTTGGTTGGTTCAGGTCAGGTGTTACAATTTACTTGTTTGGATTCAGGCAATAAAATCTACTTGGTCAGGTTCAAACACTACAATCTACTATTAGGAAAAAAGACAGGACTCTTGCTTTACATGGTTTGTTCTGGAGGGAAAACCTGACATTTTCAGCTAAGAGCTAAATGCACATTAATAAAAATAATCTTAATAAACGAATACATCTCTCTGTTAGTATTGTACTTCTAACAAGATTTTCCTATTATTACTCTAAACATTTGTGTGAATTTGAAATGTCTTTTTTGAGGAACTCGGCAGGGTTTTTATTAGAATTAGTCCAGCCTCTTCTTTTTCTTCCACTTCATTCGACTAACAGTTTCTTCCGGTTAAAGGCAGCTTTACCCTCCATTGAGCAATCGCAAAAATTCAATACCTCTGCTCCTGGTTTCCGGCAAACAGAGATATGAAAAAAATACACAACTTAGCCCATCAATCTTTTAGTAACCATTTGAATATGACAGAGAAAAATAAAAAATAAGTAAATAATACACAAGAGAGGAAGTGAAATGCTGAAAAACAGAACCATGATTAAGGGTCACTCAGTCGAAGAGCCATCAACCAAACTTGCTGATGGATCTCTAGGCACATTCGTCGTCGGTCCATGAATAGAAATTCCTTCCCACATTCCCGGGCATTCCAAATGTGGGCCTCTAGAACCCTCTCCAAAAAACACATCCCCCCTCCTTCACTATTTAAAATGCCCCTGATAAAATTTGGTTTTTTTAGGTACTTAAAAACAGTTATTGGCTACATGTTGATGATCCCCATACAGACCATGAAAATTTGTTTGGGTTTAGCCTTGGGGGTAAAAATAAGAACAGAGCCAAAAAAGTTTAAAAAATTTCGTTTTTTAAACTGAAATTTTTGAGTGGTTTACAGGGTTTTCCCTTTGGTCGAGCAATAAAAGGGGGGATTTAAAATGATTTCCCCCCGGTTTTGGGGCCCTTGTGTTACGCTCTCCCCTTTCTTGTCGCTGAGCGAATTAGAAAAAAAAAGTTCCGCAGGGAGTTGCCCCCCTTGGGTTAGAGAGGAGGGGAGGGGAAAACGAGGGGCAGCCGGGGGTGGGAGCCGTCTCCTCGGATGAGGTTGTCTGCCCCCCCTTTTACCCCCAGCCTTTCCCCCCAAAAAAGGCCCCGGAAAACACGTAGATGATTTTGTGAGACGCTATAAAACAAGGAAAACATATTGACGTAAGGGGTTTCTGATTGGGTGAAACAATAACACAAACCTTGGGTTCTGACTCATCTTTTAGGGGCCCTTATTTGCTTCTTTAAAAGCCCCCTCCCGGCAAACAAAAAAGTTTGGGTAAAACGAGAAGCTAAAAGGCCACAAGTCAAAATGCTTTTGGACTGCTAATAAAGTTGTTTCCTAGTATGTCAAGTGTTGCTGGAGTCTTCACCTTGCCACACATAAGAAACTGACATAAGTTTTAGAAAAGCTCTGTTTTTTTTAGATTCATTTCCAGATTTGCCTATTTAAAAAATATTTTCTTCAAGCCATGGCTCGTTTGCTGCAAAGATTGATGAAAGTCATGTATTTCATTTTTTAAACCCAAAAAAGGGGCCAGATTTTTGGGAAAAATAATTTGTTAATTTTGGACAAAATTAGCCTTAAGGGAAGATTCCTAAAAGCCGGGAATTTTAATTGAACACGTTTTTCCCGAAAACCCGTGATTACTGTAAAGGGGGAAGAAAAGAATACATGGTTTTCAATTTTCTTTTTTTTAATGGGTAAAAAACTAAAAAATTTTTTGAAGAAATTTACCCCCTTATTCTGTAATTTGAAAAGCCTGAAGTTTTGCCACAAATTCTTTTTTTTCCAGTATTGCCATGTACGTGGCTCCATCCTTCTTCTCATATTTTTGATTTTGGGAATAATATATTCAGAAAGATGTGCAGTGTTAGTTTTCAAAACACATAACACTTTGAATGTAGGCCAAAAAGTTCAAATTAGGTCTCATCTGTCCCGAGCACCTTCTTCCATATGATTGTTGTGTCCTCCACATGGCTTATGGCAAAGATAACCAGGACTCCTCATGACTTTCTTTCAACAATGGCTTTCTTCTTGCCACTCCTTAAATTTCAGATTTGTTGAGTGTACCACTAATAGTTGTCCTGTAAAAACACCCTCTAAACTGAGCTCTGGATCTCTGTGGCTCATCCAGAGTTATGGTGGGCTTCTTGGCTGCTTCTCTGATTAATGTTATCCTTTAGTTTAAATGGACAATCATGTCTTTAGTAGTTTGCAGTTGTAGACTACTTCCATTTTCAGATGATGGATTGAACAGTGCTCCATGAGATGCTCAAAGCTTGGGATGTTGTTTTATAAGCTAACCCTGCTTTAAATGTCTGCTTTAAAGCTGTCTGGTGTGTTCTAGGTCTTTATTGTTCATTAATGTTTCTAAAGGCTCAGTTATAGTCGCACTTCGGGGTGGCCCGCAGGACCTCGCTGACGGCGCGCAAGCCTGAACAAGTGCTGTAGGCATTTATAATTCTCCGCAAACAAAGGGTGCAGTATGCAAAGGGGTTCCCAAACTATTCCATACCATGGCGGCCCAAACAGCATTAGCTTCTGGGCGGGGACCTCCTTTTGCAAACCCACAGATGATGGTAAAAATTATGTAAAGAAACATCAACCTTTTAAAATGTCTTTTATTAACTATTTAATAATCAGTACATTTCGTCAATGTAAGAATATTCACTTAACACCAAAAATGGCTGTTTGCACTATCGAAGACATTTCTTATCAATGTGATTCTGTTTCTTGCAAAGTTTCAAATTTATAAAACAATGATGAGGAAACCTCTTTTTAAAGGATCTAACACTGTACCTTGACACAAATTTGGACTCTTAACAATAAAAAAGCTATAAAAACTTTAAACATTGTTAAAGCATACATATTGTTTGTTGTTTTTCTGTTCTATTACTCTCTTCCTTCTGTTCCTGAAGAAGTGATTTATTTGTGCGTGAAATATTTGAACTTTCAGCTTCGTTCATTCTGAATTGAGAACTTGCCGCACAGTTTGCGGCAAGTTACAAAAATTTGGAGGTGAATGACCAGGCGCCGCGACAGCCGTCCGGTATCCTCGCGAAGGGCCAGGGATGGCGCTAATGCGCCATCATTCGCGCTTGCCCCTGCGCGCCCTGTGCAATGCGTCAAGTATAAACATGGCTTTAAAAACCTGTGGGGCCTTCACAGAACAGCTGGATTTATGTTGAAAGATTATTGCTGAAAAATAATTTACGCTGCCAAATTACACACAGGTGGACTAAAGCAGTGGTGGTTGTAGACCAAATTTACCAAGGTGGGCCAGTGTTTTTTCATGAGGGCACAGAACAAAAGAATAAAAAAAAAAACGGGGCAATATTTCATCGTTTGATAAATTAGGTGAGCCAAAGAGCCACTTGCAGCTCTGGAGCTGCAGGATGCAGACCCCTGATCCAGCAGATGAAAACTGTGATCCTATCTAAATATGGCTGAAGCCTTGGTTTTTAATTCATTGTTAAAGTAAAACTGTAAAGGTAAAAAATGAAATTGGTCCAAGGGACCACCTTGTTATGGTTTCTGTGCCAGTGTATATCATCATAAGAAACTGATTTAGTATTATGTCTTCAGTATAGGGGCCACAACAGGGACCAGGACCAGTTCTATAGGGGCACTGGCCCCTGTCGGCCCCTGTCAAGAACCGCCCGTGGACTAAAGTTACTAACTAGGTGACTTTTCAATGGAACTGGTTGCATTTGAGTTTATTTAGGGGTATCAGATTGAGGGTGGTTAAATAATAATGCATGTTACACTATCAAAAATTTTATTTGCAAAAAAAGAGATGTGAGTGGCTTTGTATTATCTGGTTCAGTCAAGGTCCTCACTGAACAAGCAGCTCAAAACCCAAACATTTCGGCACCCTATACACCACAAGTTTAGTTGTCTCAATAAAATGATAGTTTTCTATATGTTGTTCAAACCTGACCAAACCTTCATCCAAAAGCTTCTTGAAATAACCTGTGTTGGGGTTCTGCTGCCGCTTGAGGCTCTTAAATGTGATCATATTAAAACGACGATGAGAATCACATGAAACGCCAATAAACTCATGCATAATTAGTTTCAACTTCATGTTTGTGTTCACGGTTGCATTCAGCTGCCGAGGACGGGCTTCCGTTAAGAATTAGACTTCATGTGAAAGTCAATTGTCAAAGCCTTAGCACCTGATTGTGTCTTAGAGCAGCGAGTCTGGTCACTCTCTGCTGTGTCTGAGGCGCTTTCAAGGAAACCACCCGGACTCTTTATTTCTGTTTTACCCAGCTTCGTGTTTTTATCGTGTTAAAAAAGAGACATTACACTGTAGGATTTTCTACACCTGTGTGTTCTGCCTGCAGGCACCGGGAGCTCTCTACAATTCCCCGAGAGCGACGGACACAAGCCCCCCTTTCGACGCACCTCGCCGCGCAAACATGACCCGTTTTAAAGCGGATTTACTGGGCTGCAGCCGGCCACACGACGGAGCTGATCCAAACGGATTGAAGCACTGAAAAAAAACCCAAGGTGAGAGGCTCAAACAGCCCAATTGTTTATACTATTATTATGTTATTAATTCCCGAGCACACGGCTGGGGCGCGTAAAGTTTTTGAAGCTCCGCTGTGACGCACGCCGAGTAGGTGGCCAAAAATTGTGCGTCGTGATTAGACAAAGTAAGATTCAAGAGCAAGCCTATCTGTTTGGCTTTGCTCTTTATCTGTTTGTGTGATTTATTTTGGGGTCGCACCTTTCCAGTGCTGAGAATCAACGCAATCATCACCTTGCGTGTTAAGTAAGAAATCAGATTCGGTCTTGACGCTCGAGCTGGAAGACAAGCTCGACACAACATTTGAATAAAAAATGTTTTATTTATTTATTTTTGCATTGCTCACCTCTGGAGATTTATTTTTAGGACGCACATGAGTGCAATCGGTGCGTACAGAAGTCTCCCCTGACCGGTATCATGCAGAACTTTCCTTTCAGTGTACACTTTTCTGTCTTTCTTTAATGTCTGTGTTATGAGTCCTGCACAGATGAGAGTTCTGCACGCCTATTGACCTGCATTTAACAGAGAATGAGCACCTTACGGGACACATCCGACACACTGGGCTGTAGGCGAGTTGTCAAGCTATAACCCATGCGCCAATTGTCATGACCCCAGTCATCTTGGCACGACCCCCTCACTCTCTGTAATAATAAGTTAAAGTTCGACTGTGTGGAGAGCCACAGAAGCTGGAGAACAAGTCTAATTAAGATGAACTCGAGACACGACGCATCAGTTTGCAGGGGCGCTTCCACAAGGTTTTATAAGCAGTGGCCAGTCATAATCTTGGGGTGCCACCAAAATCACTGAAGGAACATAATTTCAAGAGTTTTATTTATATATGTTGCTATGGTGGCAAGTTATTAAGTCAGAGCACCCTTCAGATTTTTTTAGCGATGTAATAATGTGGACTACAGAAAAAAAGACTTGAATTTCACATGTGCCAAGCCACATGTGACATCATGATCACAGGGGAATCTGATTAACTACATGTGAAATGTCTCACATGTGAGATATGTGAAAATTTTTAAAACCCATGTATGGAACCTGGGAAACATGGATTTGGAACATTTCAATGGCATAATTTGGGAAACAAAAATTCCCATGTGAAATCAATGGGAATACATGTGGTGTGCATGTGAAACGTATGACATAGCATGATGCCCATGTAAATTCCACATGTGAAATGTTTTTTTCAGCATGTGTTTCACATGTGGGAATTATATAAAGTCGTGCAGGAAAACTTTCTATAAGTGGAAAATGTTTTCACATAAAAGGTTTTCACCTGTGAAGATATTGGAGATATGGGAATAAATTCACATGTGGAACATTTTACCTTATCGTTCTGCTATTTAGAAACGTGAAAAATTTGGGGAAACAATCCATATGTGGAATATATAAATTATGCCATGTATCAACAAGTGAAAGGTGGGAAAATGTTCCACATGTAGAAATTATATGAAGTAGTGAAATGTTAAACACTTAGAAAAATATTTTATAGAACACAAACATGGGATACATTATCTCACGTGTCACTCATGTAGAAATTACAACATAACATGTTCACACACATTGAAATTTACCCAAATGGAAAATGTGTTTTTTACGTTACACATTTTGCTGTAATCTTTCTTACCTGTGCTTTTTGTTGTCATCACGCGCAACATGACAACAAGAATTTCCCATGTTATCACATGATCAAATGAAAAACATGTGAAGTTCATATATACACCTATATTGTACCAAAAATCAGGTAATGGGTTATGACATGTTTGTTTAGGTCTCTGTAAAATTTTGCTTTCATAATTTTGAAGGGCTGCTACTATCCGAAATTTGGTCCTAAACATGTAATCCTGGTATAATTTGAGGGCGGGGCTATGAGTGACTGAGTGACATCCAATATCAAGGACAAAGACCAGAGAGCACATTAATATAAAGAGATAAATGTACCAATTTATAAAGCTTGTACTTTCCTCTCTTACAAGGGAATCTCAATAAATTAGAAATTTACTGAAAAGTTAATTTGTTTCAGTAAAAAATAGCTAAACTTATACATTCCATATATTCATTACACACCGAGTGATATATTTAAAGCATTTATTTCAGTGAACTAGGGTGACCATAGTTTACAGCTAATAAAAATACAACATTTCAGTTTCTTAGAAAATTACAGTTTTACTTAAGACCAAAAAATATATATTCTAAAACAAAAATGTTATGCTTTGGCCATGTTGTGGCTGTTCCCTGTTGCTTGTGGTTTTCCAACCTCATTTTGTCCTTCCACATAATTTTCTGTTAAAACAAAAACTTGGATGCAGCATTCTTTAATGTTAGGCAGATTCGAAGGCTTGGCCAATTCGGCTTTTTCGGCTTTTCTTTCTGTGGACCGATGGGTTCGAGGTGTTTGTGGAGTGAAATTAGTGGGAACACTTTGCTTTGATGCATATATTGAATCTGTATTTTACCTGCCGATCACAGATTGAACCCGAACTAGTTATCCGAGTGTGGGCCAAATGATTGGTACATATCTTTCTGTCTGTCTTCTTCTTAGAAAAACAGAAACATTTGCAGATCTTCAAACATTAACAACGCGTTGTAGTTTACCAATGTGGCTCAGACACTCATTTCCTTAGATGGTACTATAATTTCTCCAGACGTTCTCATATTATCTGCTATTTTTTTCTGGAAACAATCTAGTTCTTTTGATGCTGCTGGGGCGCGCACCTATGGGGGATTTAACGTATCTTGTAAACTCAAAAGATGTTCAACTCCTCCCTTCAGAGTTTCAACACGGTCCCGACAGAGGATGATGGTGCTGATGTTGATTGCGAGCGGCTTGGTGGTGGCTGCACTTTGAAGACGAGCTGGAGGAGGTGGCGGAGAAACATCATTTAGGTGTGTGTGCGTGTGTGTGAACGAGAAGGAAAAAGCTGAGTGTGCTGAGCGTGAGCCCGGGAGCGCATTATCTGGGCGCTCGGTGTGCCACGGAGACGCGACCGGGAGAAGATGCGGATCTCCACAGCAAAAGAGACTAACTGGAGGGATTCATGTCCCCCTAGCTGAGTGGCTGAAACCTATCCGTAGAACGAAAATAGGAGGATTTTCACATCGGCAGGTCAAAGTTTTTCCCTCTGTAGTGGGATTTCTTTAATTCTTTTTTTTTCTTTCCTTGCGCCGTGATGGAGCGCCACTTGGGAGAGAGAGGATGATGGACACTTTGGCACCTGCAGCTCTCGTCCAGAAATCGCACCGTGTCCAGAACAAGGCGCGCTGCTGACCGAACCCTCAGGACGGTGATCGCTCATTTGTTTTGAAGTGGCAGGGGGAAAAAAAGATTAAAACGAAAAGAGTGAGCTGGGAATGTTGTGCGCAGCGATTCCTCAGAGACCGACGTGCGCACTCACCACATTCCCGCCGAGGAGCGCACCTTAAAGAGAAGAGCCTCTTTCTCCTTTCATTGCTCATTCCCGCTGCTCTGAACTTGTTGAGCGGCTCTAGAGAAAGGACATAAACCCGGAGACGCGAGAAATGTAAGTTCTCCTTTTGTTCGTGAAGTTTGTATTAAATCATAGCAACATCACGGAGGCGGAGTGATAAGAAGTTAATATGCGCAGGCTTTGCTGTATTTCTCCCTCCACCAATGAGCAGAATATTTACGGGACAAATACTCGAGGAGATGGGCAAAAGATTGGAAATCAAGCGTTTCCTTGGGGCATTTTAGGATGCGCCCCCTTGTGGAAGCTGTGACCACATCGGTATTTACTATATTCACAATTGCACAAGCTTGTCGCTAATGCGTATTTATAAGAACTGCTATACACACAGTGTTTCAGCCTTGTCCAATGTTTAAAAAATGAATTAAGTCAAACATGCTTTGCTCTGAAGTGCAACTAAATTAGACCTCAGGTAGATACTGACCTCAGCAGAACCTATTAATGCATACCCGTTTTTTTGGCCTTGAATGGGATAATAACTATTACTTTTTTTAAAGACACGCCTTCCAAGGTTATCATGAAAGCGCTTGCTACTGGTACTCAGGATTGAGGTAAAACTAATTCACGCTAAAATCAATCTGCTTCACTTTAAAAATGAATTTTGGAAAGAATTATATTCTAGCCATTTATTTTCTAAACATTTTAAGATCTTGCTAAGATCATGCTACATCACAAAAGAACTCCCATGTAACACTTAAAATAAAGTTTCTTTCTTCCTTACTCATAAACTCATTACTAAGGGGACAAATACTTGTAGGATGCATTTAATTTAGAAATTAAATGTTTCCTCCACACATTTAACGATGCACACCCTTGTGGAGCCTGTGGCCACATCGGTATTTACTACATCATAGTACTTATAGACTTATTTGAAGTGCGTCATTATGGTTTCAGCCTCGTCCAAGAAAACATTCACTTTAATATTATCATAAAATGACTGCTTCTGGTCTTCAAAATGACCCATTTCTGGAGGCTGAAAGCTTCTGCTAAAAACAGATGCAAACTGACGTTCAAAACTCAACATTTGAAGGAAATTAAATATCCAATAAAAGTACTTACATTTTTATATAAAAACACATTTCTGTTTAATTGATGTTCACGGCAGATTCCAGCTGATGCTATATACTGATGCATATTAAATATTTGCCATTAAAATCAATAATAAAAAATAAATCATTTTAAATGTAAATGCAAATTATTAAGGAAATGTAAAGAGATGGGTATACATTTTGAATCCTGAAATGGACTTCTTGTGAACATTAAAGGATGTGTCTCCTTGTGGAGCCTTTAACCACATCTATAATGCATAATTACATTTCTGCCAAGCTTATTAGCCTATCTCCAATGTGTCATCAGAACTGCCTGATATAACCTGTTTTGTTTTGGCAGCATACAATGTTTCAAGCCTCTTTAAAAACCAATTAAATCAAATATGCTTGGTTTTATTGCCTGACCTCAGGCTGATACTGAACTGAGCAGAAATAGTTAATGCATTCCTTTTATTTCAGCCTTGAGTCAGATTATATCTAACTGTTACTTTTTAAAGATGTGCCTTCTACTGTCAAAAATCTTGCTTCTGGTGCTCGGAGCTAAGCCAGAGAGAGAAAGAGTCCAGTTCATGTGAAAAACAGACTGCCACTGATGTACTACACTATAGAAATAAGTTTTGGATGTTTGTTTTCAAAAACAATATTGTAGCTCCATCACATAGGTAGTCCAATGATAAAATAAAATAGAACTATCTTTGCTCATTTTATTCTCCACCACTGAGGAGATTATTCAGGGGACACATACTAATGGAGATGGAAATCAAGTGTCCTCAAATGCACGTCTTCTGGACATTTTAGGATGTGCCCCCTTGAGGAGCCTCTGACCACATCACTGCTTACTAGATTCATAATATGTAACTATATTTTTGTCACACACTTAATGGCTTATTTGAATGTACATTTTAAGATCAGTTTTTTTAAACACTATAATTCTTTCAAAATTAATGTTAAATATGGTTAGTTTTATTGATGAATCAAGATGATCTCTGGCAAATATTCAATAAGTAACATGTAATAACATTACAATGAAACAGAAAATCAAACAACAGAGGTCATTAAAAAAAGAGAATAGAATGATGGATAAGAAAATGAAAAGGGAAAATGAAAAATGAAAATTTTCTATTAAGTTAGATGGCCCCCAAAGGCCGCTTAAAACAAATAGTTTTAATCTTGATTAAAGCAAATTAGGGTTCGCCACTTTTACAGTTTTTGGGGGTTTTTTCCAGATTAGTGGGGCATAAGAACTAAAAGCGTTTTCCATGTTTGGGGGCTGGTTTTGGGTAGCCAGAGAGATTTTAGCCA
>JAHHUM010002345.1:0-108617 GCA_036173005.1 Crenichthys baileyi
GTTTTGGGAGAACCATGGCCTCTGCTGGCCCGGGTTTGGGGCAAATCCCATGAACCCTCGAGTCCCCTGTAGGGGTATAGAGCTGGCAGTGTTCCCGGGCCCGGGACGAAAACCCCCTGCCCCCCTGAAGCGAGGTTGACTAGGGCCGGATTTCCCTCTCCAATACCCTGGCGTGGGCCTTCCCAGAGAGGCTGGGAGTGTGATCCCCCTGTAGTTGGAACACACCCTCCGGTCCACCCTTCTTATGAAGGGGGACCACCACCCCGGTCTGCCAGTCCAAAGGCACTGTCCCCGACCGCCATGCAATGTTGAAGAGGCGTGTCAACCATGACAGCTCCACAACATCCAGAGCTTTGAGGTACTCGGGGCGGATCTCATCCACCCCCGAAGCCTTGCCACCGCGGAGCTTTTTAACCACCTCGGTGACTTCAGCCTGGGTGATGAAAGAGTCCAAACCCCGATCCCCGCCTCTGCTTCCACCAGGGAATGCGTGATGGCAGGATTGAGGAGATCCTCGAAGTACTCCTTCCACCGCCCGACAATGTCCTCAGTCGAGGTCAGCAGCCTCCCACCCCCACTATAAACAGTGTTGGCAAAGCACTGCTTCGCCCTCCTGAGGGGCGCCGGACGGTTTTCCAGAATCGCTACCGAGTTTTTGCCTCTGCCACACCCCGGGCCGCAGCGCGCTTGGCCTCATGGTACCCTCCCACAAGCCAACCACAGCCGATAGTACTCTTTCTTCAGCCTGACGGCATCCCTTACTGCTGGTGTCCACCACCGGGTTCTCGGATTGCCGCCGCGACAGGCACCGCAGACCTTAGGGCCGCAGGTACGGGCAGCAGCATCGACAATAGATGCGGAGAACATGGTCCACTCGGAATCTATGTCTCCAACATCCCACGGAATCTGGTCAAAGCTCTCCCGGAGGTGGGAGTTGAATACATCCCTGGCCGAGGGCTCCGCCAGACGTTCCCAGCTGACCCTCACCATGCGCTTGGGCCTGCCAAGTCTGTCCGGCTTTCTCCTCCTCCAGCGGATCCAACTCACCACCAGGTGGTGATCAGTGGACAGCTCAGCCCCTCTCTTCACCCGAGTCTCCAAAACATGTGGCCGAAGGTCTGATGATCATTGACCTTCTGCCTAGGGTGTCCTGGTGCCAAGTGCACTGATGGACACCCTTATGTTTGAACATGGTGTTCATTATGGACAATCCGTGACTAGCACAGAAGTCCAATAACAAAGCACCACTCGGATTCAGATCAGGGAGGCCATTCCTCCCGATTACGCCTCTCCAGGTGTCGCTGTCGTTTCCCACTCCAATAAAATAACATTAATAACTCAATTGAACTTTCCAAAGGATGTAAAAAAAAATAGCCTTCGACTTTAGCTAAAAACATTATAGAAATCTGTCTCAACTCTTGAAATGTTGGAATTTTTTTATTTGATAAAGGAACCAATACTGTTACTAGGGCTGCATGGTAATATTGGTAAATATTGCAATTATATCAGGTGTTATTCATCTTCTATACCTCTTATTCCATAGTGGGTCACGGGGCAGCAGTCTACAGGCGAGAGGCAGGGTACTCCCTGGACAGATTGCCAATCCATCGCAGGGCAACACAGAGACATACAGGACAAACAACCATGCACACACTCATTCACACCTGAGGAGAAAGAATTCAGCAGCATTGTCAGTCACTCAGTCGTTGTCTACCTCTTCTTCCACAGTGGATTGCGGGGGAGCTGGGGAGCTATCTCCAGCAGTCTATGGGCGAGAGGCAGGGTACAGGTCACCAGTCGATTGCAGGGCAACACAAAGATATACAGGACAAACATCCATGCACACACTCATTCACACCTCAGGCCAATTTAGAGACACCAATTTACCTAACAGTCATGTTTTTGAACTGTGGAAGGAAGCTGGAGTACCGAGTGAGAACCCACGCATGCACGGGGAGAACATGCAAACTCCATGCAGAAAGACCCCCGGCCAGGAGTCAAACCCAGGATCATCCAGCTTTCACGGCAACAGTGCCTCCAACTGCACCACTGTGCAGCCCTATGTCAGGTGTTATATCTACCTCTTTTCTTTTTTCCTCTCTTTCTCAGCTGTGCTTCCATCACTCTTAGACCTTTGGTATTTAGCGGAATCAGTTGTCAGTTGTGTCTGGTGGGAGCATCTGCTGCTGTGAGACCATGTCCAACTGGCTCAATATTACATTTGCAAGAAAATTGCAGGTTCATAATACTTGGAATATATTAACCAACAATAATTGCACTCCAAACTGTTGTTTGCGATATGAATATTGCACACACTAACATTACGATGATATGTTTGCAGTATGCTGTGCAGCACTAACTAGGACATGGATGTAATCAAGATGTTTTGTAAATTTCAGCTTGAACAAAAATGATTTTTTTTCTGTGAAAAGAACATAAGTGGTGTGTCTGACAAGCTATATACATTTTTCAAAATAAATGTCTTGAGTATTCAGACATTGTTTTTTCTTATGGTAATATAATAAGATATTAAAATCAGGTGCAGAAGTGCAATAAACAATTATCTCGGATTATACAAATATACGCTACTGAATATATAGTTCATAAAAGGTCCAGTTTAGTCTTTTTATTTAACTTTTTTACTAAATACATTTTTTGTCTGTGTTTTTCAAGAAAAATTTAAAAACTCACTCTCCCATGCACCAGTCGGTTTCCGGTCCTGCGCACTAACTCAGCTTCTCTTTTGAGCGTCACTGTCATGACAACAAGACGATGGCTCCAAGCAAGAAGATGAGAAATTTGATGTTTGCGTGAACCAGGAGTAACAAACAAGGAGTGGCGTTTCTGTAAAGGTGAGAAAACCGGGAAACAACCCTGAATGTTGTTTGCCATCACGGGGAAGGTTGGTTATAGCGGCAGCACTCCTCCTGACCCACTAGCTTATAAGCAGGGAACTTGGATATAGAGCTAATTAGCCGCAGCTAAGCTAAAGTTAAGTCAGTCGGCTTCACGTTAGCTTCCGTGCAGCTGAATTGTATTAGGGTTTGAGTAGTCAAAGAATTAAAACGGGCTCTGAATGTGTGTTACTAATTATTTGTATTGTTCCAACACGAAGAAAAAATGTGTTTTCCAAACAAGAAACGTTCTGTGAATGAAATGATGTGTTGCAAGGGGCTTCTTGAACCCAGGAATATCCCAGAGTAGTTTTAAACTGTTGTTTTCATCTGAAGTTGTCCCTTTTAACAATAATGTCGTAAAGTGTTGAGCAATTATTGTAATTTGAGGCATTAACGGCACGTAAAAGATTTTTGTTAGGGTTTCTCATTGTTAATTAAAACGCATATAAACTAAAACGTTAATTTTATTCTCCTCTGCAGACAACAAAACATTGTGGAGATGTTATAAAACTAGCACAACTTGATTATGTTAATGTTGCACATATATTGTTTGCATTGGGTAATAAACATTTAATTTCTATTTGAACTGCTACATAATATATAATTTGTTTTTAAGTACAACATAGAAAAACAGGATTCTTTACACTGCATGTAACTGGTCCCAACTTCTTCGCTAACTCATTTACTGCTTGTCTTTGTCATTGGGTCTCTGGTTTGACTTCAACAACAAACTAAAGTTTAGATGTTTAAAAACAAAGAAAAATGTTTAAGGCCTTTGCGGCTATTTTGCTTTAAAGCCCACTCAGACTTTAAGGTCACTGTGCTGAAGATAGGAGGGATTCTCTCTCTGGATTAACCGCCTGTTCCACCTGCTCAGCACTTATCAAGTAGAAAAGCTGCTTGCTCCCATCCAGTCGCCTCTTGATTCTCCTTCTTGCTTGATGCTTAGGTCATGTGACAGGCTGCAGTTTGTACCTTTGTGGACAGAGCGCCAAAGCTAAATGCAAAGAGACTTTCTTTGCATGGTCTGAAACAAAAAAAAAATCATTTTTCAGAATGTTTGTAAATTCCAGTTTTTCTTAATTGCATAATCCTAAATGTCATATTATCTTTTGTGTGAACGTTTCTTTTGAATAAACAATGTGTTGCTCTGCAGGGTACAGATAGATGTCCAGTTGGAGGCGCCATGTCTCTTTTTAAAGCCCGTGACTGGTGGTCAGCAGCTCTCGGTGAGGGGGAGGAATTTGACCAGGGATGCCTGTGTGTCGGAGATGTGGACAACAGTGGTACAGGACATGGTCAGTCGATCTTTTCTTCACAGCAGCCTCTTTGCAGCACACTGACAGAAAGAAAAATAACTAAAACATGTACAGGGGTTGGACAATGAAACTGAAACACCTTTCATTTTATTGTGGGAGGTTTCATGGCTAAATTGGACCAGCCTGGTAGCCAGTCTTCATTGATTGCACATTGCACCAGTAAGAGCAGAGTGTGAAGGTTCAATTAGCAGGGTAAGAGCACAGTTTTGCTCAAAATATTGCAATGCACACAACATTATGGGTGACATACCAGAGTTCAAAAGAGGACAAATTGTTGGTGCACATCTTGCTGGCGCATCTGTGACCAAGACAGCAAGTCTTTGTGATGTATCAAGAGCCACGGTATCCTGGGTAATGTCAGCATACCACCAAGAAGGACGAACCACATCCAACAGGATTAACTGTGGACGCAAGAGGAAGCTGTCTGAAAGGGATGTTCGGGTGCTAACCCGAATTGTATCCAAAAACATAAACCCACGGCTGCCCAAATCACGGCAGAATTAAATGTGCACCTCAACTCTCCTGTTTCCACCAGAACTGTCCGTCGGGAGCTCCACAGGGTCAATATACACGGCCGGGCTGCTATAGCCAAACCTTTGGTCACTCATTGCCAATGCCAAACGTCGGTTTCAATGGTGCAAGGAGCGCAAATCTTGGCTGTGGACAATGTGAAACATGTATTGTTCTCTGATGAGTCCACCTTTACTGTTTTCCCCACATCCGGGAGAGTTACGGTGTGGAGAAGCCCCAAAGAAGCGTACCACCCAGACTGTTGCATGCCCAGAGTGAAGCATGGGGGTGGATCAGTGATGGTTTGGGCTGCCATATCATGGCATTCCCTTTGCCCAATACTTGTGCTGGATGTGCGCGTCACTGCCAAGGACTACAGAAAAATTCTTGAGGACCATGTGCATCCAATGGTTTAAACATTGTATCCTGAAGGCGGTGCCGTGTATCAAGATGACAATGCACCAATACACACAGCAAGACTGGTGAAAGATTGGTTTGATGAACATGAAAGTGAAGTTGAACATCTCCCATGGCCTGCACAGTCACCAGATCTAAATATTATTGAGCCACTTTGGGGTGTTTTGGAGGAGCGAGTCAGGAAACGTTTTCCTCCACCAGTATCACGTAGTGACCTGGCCACTATCCTGCAAGAAGGATGGCTAAAAATCCCTCTGACCACTGTGCAGGACTTGTATATGTCATTCCCAAGACGAATCGACGCTGTATTGGCCGCAAAAGGAGGCCCTACACCATACTAATAAATTATTGTGGTCTAAAACCAGGTGTTTCAGTTTCATTGTCCAACCCCTGTAGATCTGTTGAGGTTGTAAACAGTAAATTTCTCTGTATTTTAAACATAAATGTTCCCTTCAAAGTTAAATTAGTTTACATTTTGATATCTGCAAGCGTATCTTGCAAAGGTTTTTACACCCCTGAACTTTTCACAGGGGTTTTATGTAATTGACCAATGCAAAGTAGTGCATCATAATAAAGTGGAAGAAAAAAAGATACGCGGTTTAGCAAAATCTTTTTACAGATAAAATTCTGAAAAGTGTGGTGTAAATTTGTATTCAGCTACCTTGAGTGAACACTTTGTAGAACCACATTTTGTTCCAACTACTGCTACAAGTCATGTAGGGTTTGTCTTTACTAGATTGGACAAAGAGCATCTTTGAAAAGCAAATTATCTCAGATTTTTCCCCAACTGGATTTTGGCCTGGACTTTGATTAGGCCATTCTTACTCATGAATATGCTCTGATTTTAATCATTCTAATGTAGCCCTGGCTGCATATTTAAGGTTGTATTCCCGAGTCAAGTCTTTTGCAGCCTATATTTTCCTTCCAGTACTGGCCTGCATATAACTCTATCTTCCAGTCAACTATGACCAGCTTCTCTGTGCCAGTTAAATAAAAGTGCATGATTCTGCTACTACCATGTTCACGGTTGGAGTGTTGTGTCCAGGGGGATATTTCTACAGCTCCTCAGGAATTATAATATAAAACCCTGGCCAAACATTGTAAGTAATGGTTTTTGTTTCCCTTCTGTATGATTAAATATCTTACAGACAAGATTATTGTGGGCAGCTACATGGGAATGCTGCGGATATTCTCCCCAAATGCCAATAAGCTGAGCGATGGGGGCTCAGCCGATGCCCAGCTCCTTGAAGTTCAGCTTCAAAATGCCATCATCCAAGTTGAAGTTGGCAAGTTTGTTTCGTAAGTATTTGGGGTATTTTCTTTGCCATAACTTGAAGTCAGGTTTTAGGACATTTATTGCATGTCATGTTCACTCTCATATCCTACTTTCATACATTGTTGTCCTTAATTTGAATGCATCCCAGTAATTAGTTGTCACCATCACGTGTATCTGCTAATTGAATAACTGGGAGCAATGCATGACTGAATGCTGGTGTTCACATTCTTCTCTATCTGCAGGCCCCACTGATTCATCAGAGAGGCATGTTCAGAAATGTTGTTTTTCACAAACTTTACTCCTTCAGCACTGTTTTAATCAGATGTTTATATAGAAAACCGGCGATCAGTAATAAAGATTTTATTAGTTTTAAATGTTTTTTGAAGGAAGCAACCTCCATGACAATGTACAGGGGTTGGACAATGAAACTGAAACACCTGTCATTTTAGTGTGGGAGGTTTCATGGCTAAATTGGACCAGCCTGGTAGCCAGTCTTCATTGATTGCACATTGCACCAGTAAGAGCAGAGTGTGAAGGTTCAATTAGCAGGGTAAGAGCACAGTTTTGCTCAAAATATTGCAATGCACACAACATTATGGGTGACATACCAGAGTTCAAAAGAGGACAAATTGTTGGTGCACATCTTGCTGGCGCATCTGTGACCAAGACAGCAAGTCTTTGTGATGTATCAAGAGCCACGGTATCCAGGGTAATGTCAGCATACCACCAAGAAGGACGAACCACATCCAACAGGATTAACTGTGGACGCAAGAGGAAGCTGTCTGAAAGGGATGTTCGGGTGCTAACCCGAATTGTATCCAAAAAACATAAAACCACGGCTGCCCAAATCACGGCAGAATTAAATGTGCACCTCAACTCTCCTGTTTCCACCAGAACTGTCCGTCAGGAGCTCCACAGGGTCAATATACACGGCCAGGCTGCTATAGCCAAACCTTTGGTCACTCATGCCAATGCCAAACGTCGGTTTCAATGGTGCAAGGAGCGCAAATCTTGGGCTGTGGACAATGTGAAACATGTATTGTTCTCTGATGAGTCCACCTTTACTGTTTTCCCCACATCCGGGAGAGTTACGGTGTGGAGAAGCCCCAAAGAAGCGTACCACCCAGACTGTTGCATGCCCAGAGTGAAGCATGGGGGTGGATCAGTGATGGTTTGGGCTGCCATATCATGGCATTCCCTTTGCCCAATACTTGTGCTGGATGTGCGCGTCACTGCCAAGGACTACAGAAAAATTCTTGAGGACCATGTGCATCCAATGGTTTAAACATTGTATCCTGAAGGCGGTGCCGTGTATCAAGATGACAATGCACCAATACACACAGCAAGACTGGTGAAAGATTGGTTTGATGAACATGAAAGTGAAGTTGAACATCTCCCATGGCCTGCACAGTCACCAGATCTAAATATTATTGAGCCACTTTGGGGTGTTTTGGAGGAGCGAGTCAGGAAACGTTTTCCTCCACCAGTATCACGTAGTGACCTGGCCACTATCCTGCAAGAAGAATGGCTTAAAATCCCTCTGACCACTGTGCAGGACTTGTTTATGTCATTCCCAAGATGAATTGACGCTGTATTGGCCGCAAAAGGAGGCCCTACACCATACTAATAAATTATTGTGGTCTAAAACCAGGTGTTTCAGTTTCATTGTCCAACCCCTGTAGATCTGTTGAGGTTGTAAACAGTAAATTTCTCTGTATTTTAAACATAAATGTTCCCTTCAAAGTTAAATTAGTTTACATTTTGATATCTGCAAGCGTATCTTGCAAAGGTTTTTACACCCCTGAACTTTTCACAGGGGTTTTATGTAATTGACCAATGCAAAGTAGTGCATCATAATAAAGTGGAAGAAAAAAAGATACGCGGTTTAGCAAAATCTTTTTACAGATAAAATTCTGAAAAGTGTGGTGTAAATTTGTATTCAGCTACCTTGAGTGAACACTTTGTAGAACCACATTTTGTTCCAACTACTGCTACAAGTCATGTAGGGTTTGTCTTTACTAGATTGGACAAAGAGCATCTTTGAAAAGCAAATTATCTCAGATTTTTCCCCAACTGGATTTTGGCCTGGACTTTGATTAGGCCATTCTTACTCATGAATATGCTCTGATTTTAATCATTCTAATGTAGCCCTGGCTGCATATTTAAGGTTGTATTCCCGAGTCAAGTCTTTTGCAGCCTATATTTTCCTTCCAGTACTGGCCTGCATATAACTCTATCTTCCAGTCAACTATGACCAGCTTCTCTGTGCCAGTTAAATAAAAGTGCATGATTCTGCTACTACCATGTTCACGGTTGGAGTGTTGTGTCCAGGGGGATATTTCTACAGCTCCTCAGGAATTATAATATAAAACCCTGGCCAAACATTGTAAGTAATGGTTTTTGTTTCCCTTCTGTATGATTAAATATCTTACAGACAAGATTATTGTGGGCAGCTACATGGGAATGCTGCGGATATTCTCCCCAAATGCCAATAAGCTGAGCGATGGGGGCTCAGCCGATGCCCAGCTCCTTGAAGTTCAGCTTCAAAATGCCATCATCCAAGTTGAAGTTGGCAAGTTTGTTTCGTAAGTATTTGGGGTATTTTCTTTGCCATAACTTGAAGTCAGGTTTTAGGACATTTATTGCATGTCATGTTCACTCTCATATCCTACTTTCATACATTGTTGTCCTTAATTTGAATGCATCCCAGTAATTAGTTGTCACCATCACGTGTATCTGCTAATTGAATAACTGGGAGCAATGCATGACTGAATGCTGGTGTTCACATTCTTCTCTATCTGCAGGCCCCACTGATTCATCAGAGAGGCATGTTCAGAAATGTTGTTTTTCACAAACTTTACTCCTTCAGCACTGTTTTAATCAGATGTTTATATAGAAAACCGGCGATCAGTAATAAAGATTTTATTAGTTTTAAATGTTTTTTGAAGGAAGCAACCTCCATGACAATGTACAGGGGTTGGACAATGAAACTGAAACACCTGTCATTTTAGTGTGGGAGGTTTCATGGCTAAATTGGACCAGCCTGGTAGCCAGTCTTCATTGATTGCACATTGCACCAGTAAGAGCAGAGTGTGAAGGTTCAATTAGCAGGGTAAGAGCACAGTTTTGCTCAAAATATTGAAATGCACACAACATTATGGGTGACATACCAGAGTTCAAAAGAGGACAAATTGTTGGTGCACGTCTTGCTGGCGCATCTGTGACCAAGACAGCAAGTCTTTGTGATGTATCAAGAGCCACGGTATCCAGGGTAATGTCAGCATACCACCAAGAAGGACGAACCACATCCAACAGGATTTACTGTGGATGCAAGAGGAAGCTGTCTGAAAGGGATGTTCGGGTGCTAACCTGGATTGTATCCAAAAAACATAAAACCACGGCTGCCCAAATCACGGCAGAATTAAATGTGCACCTCAACTCTCCTGTTTCCACCAGAACTGTCCGTCAGGAGCTCCACAGGGTCAATATACACGGCCAGGCTGCTATAGCCAAACCTTTGGTCACTCATGCCAATGCCAAACGTCGGTTTCAATGGTGCAAGGAGCGCAAATCTTGGGCTGTGGACAATGTGAAACATGTATTGTTCTCTGATGAGTCCACCTTTACTGTTTTCCCCACATCCGGGAGAGTTACGGTGTGGAGAAGCCCCAAAGAAGCGTACCACCCAGACTGTTGCATGTCCAGAGTGAAGCATGGGGGTGGATCAGTGATGGTTTGGGCTGCCATATTATGGCATTCCCTTGGCCCAATACTTGTGCTAGATGGACGCGTCACTGCCAAGGACTACCGAACCATTCTTGAGGACCATGAGCATCCAATGGTTCAAACATTGTATCCTGAAGGTGGTGCCGTGTATCAGGATGACAATGCACCAATACACACAGCAAGACTGGTGAAAGATTGGTTTGATGAACATGAAAGTGAAGTTGAACATCTCCCATGGCCTGCACAGTCACCAGATCTAAATATTATTGAGCCACTTTGTGGTGTTTTGGAGGAGCGAGTCAGGAAACGTTTTCCTCCACCAGTATCACGTAGTGACCTGGCCACTATCCTGCAAGAAGAATGGCTTAAAATCCCTCTGACCACTGTGCAGGACTTGTTTATGTCATTCCCAAGATGAATTGACGCTGTATTGGCCGCAAAAGGAGGCCCTACACCATACTAATAAATTATTGTGGTCTAAAACCAGGTGTTTCAGTTTCATTGTCCAACCCCTGTAGCTCCAGTCCGTATTGTCTGGTCAAACACAGTCTGGTGGAGAAGAATGAGAAAAAATTAAAGCAGATGTTCATAAAAACCAAAAAAAACCTTCTTTTTTATTTTATTGTCTTTCTTATTCTCTGATGTCCTGGCTCTTCCTGTATGATTTCTTCCTTTCAGCTCAGCCTCCAGGTTTTCCATAAGAAATAGGTCTGAGGACTGAGATGGCCAAGGAAAAAGGTTGATTTTGTGTCTAGGGAACTATTCCTGTGATGATTGGGCCATATGTTTTGGATCATTATCCTACTTAAAGACCTAATAATAACACATGTTCAACCATCTGATTTTATTTGAAATGTCCTGGTATTTAACAGTACATGATGCCCTGCACTCTAACGAGGTTCCCAGAACCTCTGGAACAGAAACAGCCTCACAGGTCACAGATCCTTCAACATAATTTTAATTCTTCATTGTCTCTTTATCAATATAATCAATATTGTTATTATTTGTTTTGTTTAATTTTACTTTATTTATTTTTAATGTGTGTTTCTGATGGTTTAATGCACACCCTTCTGATTTTAAAGCACTTTGTTTAAAACGTGGCTGCATGTAAAGTGCTCTAAAAATAGTTTAAATAGCTGATTGATAAATAAAAGTGGACATGAGGTGCTTTGTCACATTTTCTTTTGTTTATTTTCAAACCCTTCATTGACTTTATTGCAGAAGATGTTAATCTTAGTTGCTCTATGCTGCAGTTTTCTATCAGTGAGCTTTGGAAATGTATTTTACCTCCCTTACAATCTGGCTCACTGTGCATGGCAGCAGGATAAACGTGGGTCCTCGACCAGCCTTATTTATCAGAGTTCCAGAAATTGTAAAACTTTAAACTATAGCTCTGAATGTAGATGTGGTCAAGTTTAGGTAAAGAAATGATTTTGTTTTAGCCTTTCCTGAGTTTTGAAAATCAACACACATGATTAAACACTTGTCCTGTCTTTGCCATTTTTAAGATGGGCTAAAAAAAACAGGCCTCTGTGTCACGTTTATCGTTATAAAATTCAGATTGTGTGGTGCTACTGGAATGCAATGTAAGCATACACTTTCTAACCATATATCTGGCTAAAAGTAAATATAGTTGCATCCACTGCTGTAAATACTTTGCATTTTTACAAGAATATTATCTAAACATTTAGTGAAATTAGTAAATTAAAATCATAACTGTCAGACTTGCTTCCCTGTTTCACCATTATTTTTGATATTATTACCTCACATGATGTTTTTGAGGCTGTGGAGGAACCTTTTAGAAACCAAGGTTCTTAGAAAAGCTGTGGTTTATATCGAAGGCTTCCCCCATCATCACATTTGGGGGCAAAATCCAACTGAATCAGTCTGTTTGGAACATGTTATGTTAGTTCAACATGAGGTTTTTTTGGGTCAACACTCTTCAGAGACCTCAGGGCGTTTTGGGAGGAATGCTGGAGAAGTCAGGCTGAGGTGGGCAGATGGTAAAATGTTTTGTTTCAGCACTGACAAGCTCAGGGTTTTAAGGCTTTGGATCCAATTTTACTTCCTTGTTGCCCCACATGCGAAACAAATAAAGAGAAATAAAGAGTTATTGAAAGTTGGAAGGGCTGCATTTACTTTGCTGAGTTCAAAAAGAGGACTTCTCTGTGGTTTTTGTGGTGAACTATATAAAAATCCAGGATTAACTTCTCTGGAATATCACCTACCACACAACTATAAGCAGTGTTTAAAACAAAATGGACCAGCTGTTAAAGTAATTATTTTACATGTGAATGTTAAAATAAGTCTGGATTCCACCCCGAGGCTGAAAACATGAATTTTACCACAGTGGCAGGAAGCATCTGCCTTTCTGGAATATCTCAGGACAAAACTGCATTGCCAGCATGTCTGTGCCTATTGTTAGAGACCTCTTATACAACTTACAACAAGCTGGAACTCTTTTCTTTGAATCCATCCTACTAAACTAACATGAAACATCTTTTGAAATTTCAGCCTCTAAAAGTCAAAACAGTGATCAATGACCACATATTTTAGTTTTTGTTTTATATCTAAAAAGATAACATTATGTAATTCCATATGGGTGCAGTGAGTAGTCTGTAAAAACATATTTTTTGGTGTGTTTTTTCAGGTGTTCAGAGCTGCTTCACCTGGCTGTTCTTCACCCAAGGAAGCTATCAGTTTACTCTGTGTCTGGTAACAAACACATACATACTATTCATAGACTTTTCACCATCCATAAACATACTCCGTTTGTGAATGCTACTTCTTTGCCGCTCAGGTACTGCAGGGAATGTGGAACATGGAGATCAGTACCAGCTGAAGTTAATGTATGAGCATAACCTGCAAAGAACTGCCTGCAACATGACATACGGCACGTTCGGAGGAGTCACAGGTAGTCCCTTGATCTGCTTGGTGTCCATCTAAGTTTTAGCTGCCAGCTGAAGAAATGTCAGCACTGTTTGTAAAGTTTACAGGTTTTCACTGTATGTTAAACTACAGTTTAACTGCGGTCATATACATGATTATTGTACACGCTAAATAATAGGAAATCTGAAATATTTGCTGGAGAGGGGGTGTTTTTATATTTACCAAGTTTCTTTCTTAATTTTTCACACCTACTTTTATGAAAACCAATTTACATTTCAAACAATTAGAGAAAGATCTTTTTTTTTGCTAAATTTGATTTGCTCTCGTGCCTTTAAATTAAACCTGATTTAATGATTAATGTGCTTGTATGAAGCTGTTATTTGGGTTATGTTAGCGGTGTTTGAAAACTTTATGCAAGTTAAAGTCCTCACAAACACGGTGTCCTTCAAAAGGATTCATACACCTTGAACTTTTTTACATTTTTTTTATGTTACAACCACAAACTTCAGTTTATTTTATTAGGATTTCATGTGACTGATAACACAAAGTAGTGCATAATTGTGAAGAGAAATGAAACTGATACATAACTTTCTTTTCAACCGTTCTGCTTCTAAAAGCCTAAAGACTTCTTTATTATGATACCCCTGGAATAAATCCAGTGTTGCTACCAGTTGTCTTCAGAAGTCACATAATTACTAAATGAAGTGTATATGTGTATCATTTAATCTCAGTATAAATACATCAGTTTTGTGACGGCTCCAGAGGTTTATTAGAGGAAAGTTGTGAACAAACAACATAATAAAGATTAAGGAACACAACACAAAGGTCATGGATAAAGTTGTAGATTTTTTTAAAGCAGGACAAGATTATAAAAATGATCCCAAGCTTTAAATATCTTCTGGAGCACTGTTCAATCAATCCTTTGAAAATGGAAAGAGTTTGACAGAACCGCAAATCTGCTGAGACATGACGGTCCACCCAAACTGAGCGATTAAATCTAATCTAAGAAGCAGCCAGGAGGTTCATGGTAACTCTGGAGGAGCTACAGCGTAGGTGGATGAAATTGTTGACAAAACAACTACAAGTCATGCCCTCCACAAATCTTGCCTTAATGGAGGACTAGCAAGAAGAAAGCCAATATAAAAAGAAAGTCTGAGGAAATTCTTTTTTAAATTTGCCACCAGCCATGTAGGGGATGTAGCAAATGTTTGAAAGAAGGTGCTTTGCTCAAATGAGACTAAAATGTAGCTTTTTGGCCTACATGCAAAAAACTGGGTGATGAAAACTAAGACTGTAAATCACAGCGTTGAAAGTATCATGCTGTGGGAACACTTCTCTTAGGGAAGCTTGTTGGACTTGTTGGGGAGATGTATGGAGCTAAAGATGGGTTGGTACTAAAAAAAATGGTAAAGGCTTCCAAAGACTTGAGGCAGGGGCACAGAAAACCAGAGTCAAAGTACAGAGTTAAAAGCATATAAAAATCTGGACAGACTTGAAATTTGATGTTCACAGAGGGTCTCAATCCAATCTGACTGAGCTTTAGATATTGTGTGCAGAAAAATTGGCAAAAACGTTGGCCTCTAGATGCTGGTAGAGACGACCCAAAAGAGGCACAGCTGTATTTTCTGTTTATAAGAAAATGTTCAAAATATGTAACAAAATGTGCAAATCTTTAAGGGGTGCGAATACTTTTGCAAAGACTCGGTGCTGTTGGAATGAGTGAACACCTGTGTGTCTGTTTCCATAAAAGTGGAGGTGGCAGCGTGAAAACTTAAAGCTGTGTGTGAGGAGCAAAGGAGAGCAAGAGGGCACATGGATCTGCTCCTTCTTTGATTCACCGGACTGTTGGAAAAACCAAGTAGGGGAAAGCCCTCTGTTAGTCAGGGTCCAAGAAAAACACACACACAGACACGCACGTGCACGCAGACACACAGGGAACCCCCTTTAAAGTACAGAAAATGACCTTTTTAAATAAAGGCTGTATTGTCGAGGTGTGTGTGTGTGTAAAGAGAGTGGTTGCCAGACGCTGCGGCCTGGCATGATGAGCCCGTCATTCACTTCATGTTTAGAGAGTCTGAGTGTGTGCTTGTGCATGTGTGTAAGTGTGTATTTGATTGATAGAAAGAGCAGCCGGGCCCATTAAACCAATACCTCAGCATTTACTCAGATCACGTGCACAGTGCATGCTACCAATGAATGAATGTGACTTTGTTTTTACAGGTTTCCTGGTATTAACACACTGTGGAGCAGGTCTTTGAGATGTCAACTGAGGTCTAACACAAAATTAAGCTTTTCTATGTATGCTGTGCATTGGCTCATCGAGGCCTGGAATTTCCAGCTCTTAACCCAAGTAAATCTAAATGGTATTTTAAGATAAAGCCTAACAACCCTAAGTCCCAACTTACAAGAATTGTTGCCTCAAAGTAAACATTAACTAAAATGTTAACTTTAACTAAGCACTGAGTGTAAAATTCAAACTTATGCTCACAAAATATATAACTTTTCTGATAATCACTTGAAGCAATATTGATGCACACAATATGTCCTGTTGTGTGTTGTCTGTCCACTAGATGGCAGTGAAGCCTCAGTAGTTTAATGCATACTGTATGTCTTGAATGAATGGGATATTTCTTCTTGAAGGGGGATTCCCTTTTTCCCACCCCTCTGCAGGGAACTCATAGTTCAGCTGCTGGTGGTATTCAGAACCCCACGAACAATACGTTACATGTGTTCTCAACGTTATTACAGGTTTTTCTTCTGATGCCTTGTATTTGTTTGTAAAATTCTGGCAGAAATTTAGAAAAGGTGCAGCAATAGGATACATACTGGTATACAAGAACTCGGGTAACTATTCCTTTTCTAATGTTAGTTAAATTACAAACACACAGTGATTAACACACACAGGCACAGACACAGAAGGGGTTCCTTTGTTAGGTTACTGAACAGGAAATGATGCACACCATTCTAAGGCCAGAGCAACCTAGTGTCCATAGTCATTTGTGTGACAGTGAGTTCAAATTGTGTGCTTTATTACGCAGACGTTAGTGTGCATGGGAATGTTTTTACAAGACGTGTCTGCTCCTACACGTGAGTGTGTGTGGTGGTCTATAGTAGCAGCCATTTAGCAGTGCTGTAGGCGCTGTAATAGCAGCTCTGCACTAATACAACTCTAATGACTGAGCTGCCTCTGGGTTTGGGTCACATTTAGGCCACACACACTCAAACCCAAAGTACGAACCTGTCTTTACAAGCATAGGCGAACACACGCACATCGACACGTGCACAAAAATAGAAAGCATGGGCATACACACTTACACGTAGAGACGGTGTGTTTCTCACACACTCTCATGTTCTCACACACATCACAGCGTGCAGCCAGCCTCTGTTCTTTGTTAGCTGCTCAGTTTAACATTTCTTCTCAGTCATACAGACCTGTTTCCTCTACTGTCTGAGTTGTGCTGCCCTCATGCTTGGTACATGTGCACACTTGATATTATGGCATTGACTTTTACCATTTCTCTTATTGATAAATAAGGGCTGTGTCAAGCTGAGTGCATGTTGTTCTTTTGCTGTTTTTTTACATCCAGACACCTTATGAATCAGTAAGGTTCCTGTCCGGTAGGAAGATCTAATTCTCCTACAGCTCAGGTCCTTCTGACCTATTCTGCTTTGCTGCTCACATCTGGTATTGTTTTTTTTAGACCATACTAACATTTGATTTTATACCTTTGGTATTCCCTTTTGGAAATCATATTCAACATTATCTCATTATGTTTTTAACTTGCATTGGAAGTAGTTAGTTAGTTAGTAATGTGGTTGAAATGCAGTAGACATGATTAATAGACACAAAGAATGGAGCAACGTATCTAATAAAGAATTTGCAGCATGCTTAATGGTTTTACACATTATTCTGTATATGAGTTTGGATATTAATTTATTTGTTGTAAATTTTGTATATTTAGTTTGTCTACTCTTCAAAACACTATGTACCTACACACTAAACACCAAATTTATTTTATGAAATATTTGATTTTTTTATAACTTTCCACAAGAAATTCCAAATATTAAGAATTAACAAATTAAAATGTAACATTTTATAATGTTCAAAATTTCAAAGGATACTTGGAAAAAATGCTACACCTTGCATAACAGAAATGACATGTATTATGGGGTATAGAGTTGATTTAGAGGTTTTAATTCATGCTATTTCTTGTTATTCAGAAAAATAGTTTTATTGTTAGAAAGAGTTGGTGTCTTTTATCTTTATTCAAATAAACTTGATTCGATGTAAATGGCTACAATTACAGTCAGGATACGATTAGAAATAACACACAACGCCGGTGTTGACAGACGCTGTCAGCACTACAGTTGGCTTAGGCCTGTAAGTTTCCACAAATTTTCCGAATTAGGTGTACTCACACAGCAGCTATTTGAGAATGGCATTTTCTTTTCTTTATCTATGTATTTTGTAAATGTTTGATATATACACACACTAACACACATTAATGCGCCAGTATGCAAGCATGCATGCCTTCCTTTTACATCTGCTGTTGGCTCATCATCAAACATCATGTTCAACACTGTTGTGTTCATGTAGTGTGGTTGCAGGACCATGTCCGTGTGTGTGTGTGTGTGTGTGTGAACAGCCACCCTGAAAGACTACTCATCACTAACACACTCTCACTTGTTTGCATAGAATAGGGGTGTAAGTGTGTGGAACCTTTTTTCTGTCTCAATCCTTGTTGATGGATATTAAGTGTGTCTGTCTGGGTGTGTGGATGTGTGTGTATATTTACGTGTTGCGCTGTAGGTGGTTGTAAGCCTGACCTGTAGTTGATGGCAGTGTGACTTTTAATAGCGCATTGAGGCCTAATTATAGTTTTGTGGATCATGTAGCTGCACTGCTTCATGGCCACGCACGTGTCGATTTGTTTTGTGTGTTAGGGCTTTGTAAGTTCTACATCCTGCCATTTCTTTTGAACACACACATACGCATGCATGTTGATGCTTAAACCCAGGTGTGTGTGTGTGGGGAAAGGGGTGTTAATGGAGAAATCAGATTTAGCCAAGGAGGGAAGCACACCCCACAGAACAACTCGAGAACATGGTTGAAATAAAACAGAACAATGACAGTCATCTGGGATTGTAAGGGCCTGCGTCAAACGTTAAAATCTTTCAACAGAATGAGAGCCGCCATAATGCGGAAAATAAATCTTAATATTATTTTGTCTCATCTCACCTTTGTTTTTATGCACCTGTTCAGTGTTACCAGAAAGTATGTGTACCTCTACACTTTATTGAACTTTTTTTTAGGTTACAAACTCACTCTAAAACCAGTGTGAGTTTATTTTTCTTTAATAAAAAGTTAAATATGGAAACATTGAAACAAAGTGAGCTCATAGGTATTTATACCCTTTAACGAGTGAATACTTATGATACTCAAAATTGAGCTCAAGTTCATCTGATTTCCACTCATCATGACTGAGAGGGTTTCACAACTCGATTAGAGTCTTCCTGTGGTAAGTTCAGTTGATTCAACAGGGTTTGGAAGGGAACACACTTTTCTCTGTAAGGTCTTACAGGTAACACTGCACATCAGAGCAGAAGCCAAGCAATGAAGTCAAAGGAAATGACTGATGGATCCGTGAACAGATTGTATCGAGGTACAAATCTGGGTAGGGTCCCAAAAAATGTTTGGCAGCATTGAACGGACCGAGGTCTAATATTCGATAAAGGAAGAAGTTTGGAACCACCGGGACCCTCCCTAGATCACACCTCTCAATCAAGCGGAGTAATCAAGGAGAAAGGCCTTGGTCAGAGAGGTGACCAAGAACAAATGGTTAATTTAGCAGAACTCCAGTATCAGAAGGTCAGTCATTGCCAGTGCACTCAGTCAATCAGGCCTCTGTGGTAGAGTTGCCAACTAGACGGGTTGCTGGAACGTTTCTGTGAGATTGATGCTGAGACTCAGGAATACGTTCCCTGGTAAGTTGGGTTGTTTGCAAAGAGAGTGAGAACACGGAAGCCAAATATGAAGAAATTCCGCAAGAAAACCTGATATAGGTTTCTTTGGAACTCAAGACTAAGGCGACAATTTATCTTTATACACGAAAATAACCAAAATCACAAAGCCAAGATAACAAAGAGATGCTTCAGGAGCTTTCTGTGAATGTCCTTAAATGGCCTAGCTACGGTATGGACTGAAGCTTGTAGAGACATACTCCAGAAGATATGAGTCTAACAAAGCTGTCTCAACCAAAGATTAAACCTTTACATTTACAAGAAAATTTTATGAAGACATGTTTTATTTTGTCTTTATGGGCTGCGTTTATATATTTTTATAAAAACCTACTCAAATTAGTTTGAGAATAAAATGTAGAAATAGAGGAGAGGTGTATGCTTACTGATGGCACTATATGCTAAATCAAAGAATGTAATGTATTTATGTTGTGTTTTTCACAGGCTGGTGGACTCGATATAGCAATAAGATGACTTCTGAAGGCAGTTGTTTGCTCTAGATTTTATTATTGTATCAGAATAAAGGATGAATACAGACGCACACCACACCTTTTCAGACTTTCATCAGTTAAAAAAGAAAGAAAATCAAGTTTTTTTCCTTCCACTTCCTAATATTACATAACGTCTATCACCTACAAACCCCATATAATATAATGAAGTTTATGGTTGTAACGTGACGAAATGTGAAAAGTGAAAGGGATACAAGTCCTGTTGCCACGCAGTGCATACCTGATCTGAATGCTGGTAAAACACTGCTGTGTGTTCCAGTTGATTTATATTAATGTATTGCTGATACCGTTATGGAGAATATCTCAGTTTACCTCAGTTTTGCTTATTTGTGAAACCTGATTTAGTCTTGCATAAAAAACTAAATAACACAAGAATTCAAAGGACTTTATATTCATTTTCTTTTCCAAAGAGTTCAAACAAATATGAATTATTCATGTATCTTTTTTTTATACATAAGCTACTACTTGTTAAATTAACCTACATTAATATATTTAAAAGGAATTTGACAAGTTTTATTATTTTTTTATTTATTTTATTTTATTTATTTTAAAGTGAATAGAAAATGTAATCCATAATCCAATAAGAAAACAAAAGTGAGAACAAAAGACTTCCTTTAATTCTTTAAGTACTTGCTAGAGAGAAGGGTCACTTTCTACAGATGAATGTCCTGATGATATACTCCAAGTCATTTAAAGAAAAAGCTCTGGGTTGAATACCATTTTTGCCTCTTTTTAAAAGTCAGTCTTTTGAAGTTTACCCTAAGCTAGAAGGAGTTTGAACCATCTCCTATGCTGTCCCGCCTCTCTCCGTCAGGTCACCATTCCTTGTGCATCCAGTCTATGGATGGGATGCTGATGTTCTTTGAGCAGGACAGCTACTCTTTCGGTAGGTTTCTTCCTGGCTTTCTGCTACCTGGTCCGCTGGCCTACAATCCCAGAACCGACAGCTTCCTCACCGTCTCTTCTGCACGCCAGCTTGAAAGCTACAAGTAGGTTTGTTCTATAAAACAATCGTGGTGCAGTTGCAGGCAAAAAAGACAGTTTTTAGAAAATTTAACTGGCTTCTTTTTCTGAAAAACCCTTAATACTATCTGGCAGATTTACATGGTGGATACAATGTTGTTAACAATGTTGCTTTAATCTAAAAATATTAAACTCTATATGCCAAAATGACTTGTAATTAAAATATATTTATCGTCTAAAACTTTAGGGTTAAATAAGGAATGAAATAACCCATAACAATAATATTCTTATAATAAAGAAATTCATGGATTGTAAGTATGAAACCACAGAAAAAATAAAGCTTTGCCTTTCTTGATGACATTTACTTTTACTGTAAAGCATCACTGAGTAAATCAAAGCAGGAAAATACACAAAGCTGTGCTTGACTCAGATGTAAGCATTGGGATGCCGTCTGTTTCCTTTTGGCTAAAGCAAATCTCTCAGAGGTCTTGCAGATTGTGTGGGTGTGCATCAGACTTTTCTCATTGGAAACACTGGCTTTAGTACTGTATTCAGACAAAAAAACAGAGCTTGTGGAGTTTTAATATAAATTAAAATACTGCTTTAGAACTAGGCTCTATGTTACAATGTTGCTTCTTCAATCCTTGCAGCTCACAATAATTAATTTCATTTCCATGGCTGAGGTACAGAAATATCAGAATCAGCTTTATTGCCAAGTTCGTACATACAAACAAGGAATTTGACTCCGGTACACTTTACACTTTTTTTTATGCCTTATCAGATATATTTATGCATATTTCTTTATGTCCTTAAATATACATGTATACAAAAGTGCATTTGCAACTTCAGTGTGCACTTGTTTGGTACTCTATTAAATTTTCATCAGAGAAACAGCCTGTGGGAAGAAACTGTCTCTGTGGCGGCTGGTTTTAGTGAACAGCGCTCTGTAGCGACGGCCTGAAGGTAAAACTCTGAACAGTTTATGTGCAGGGTGTGTGGGGTCAGCAGAGATGTGAAATATGTGAATAGGTGTGTCAGAATAAAGGCAAATGCAAGGCAGCCAAGAACACAGCCTGCTGACATTCTGTCTTGAACACTGAACTTGGACACTAATAAATAAGATAATGGCCACCAAAGACAAAAGTAGTGACAAGTCCCCAGCTCCAGTTTGAGCTCATCAGCTGAAGATTTACATGGCCGTTTATCCAGTAAGGAAAAGGAGCAAAGGGTCACATGTTCTGAGAGCAGTAGCTTTAAGATCTAACCAACCAGAACTTCATGGAGGAATTTAAAGCAGCTCTGTTACGAGGCCAGTCAGCCTTTAATTCACCACAGTAGAGAATGACAGCTTGTTTCAAACATATCCTAAAATTCTGTCAGCATTTAGTTTGTTTGTGTTGGACTGACCCAGGTATTTATCTAATACGATATTGCATGCATAGTCTTTCAACATACTGTATCTGTGATTTTAACTTTCCCTAAAAATGTAAAGATTGGTTTAGGACTATGTGATAACAAGGCCATTTGCTTTTAAATATTTTAATTCTGAACACAAATGAGTAAATAATGATAAAATATGACTGTTTCATTCAAATGATAATATTTAATTGTTATGCTATTTTTAAGCACTTTGGGAATCCTTAAAATTCACACTGTCTTGTCCAGATATAAAACCCCAAAATGAAACCTGATGCCATTGAATAGAAATACACAGTTTTTGTTCACCACTCTATTTCAAACCTGGATTTTTCTTTCTTTAACATTTCTTGATATTGAACTCATATTACCATCTAACAAAATCCTAATGGACAGAGCTGAGCAAACACACACATAGATATGTCTAAAACGTGCCGTTTTAAGCGATTCATGCTACCTTTTAAGCCATCATTAGTAGAAAAGCAAAGTGAGAGGTGAGGGTGAAAATATTAAAATGGGCTAAAAGAATACAGCTATTCTATGTTGTTTTAGTGTTCTTATGCAAAATATAATTCAGTCGCTCCTACAAGGGTATGCCTGTGGATTCATTGAATGTGTTTGTATACACATAAAACCCCTGACACATTTTATGTGTTTTTTGATGATTTTCTTGTCCAGGAAATGGACATGGTGTGCTGAAAAGGTTTCTTTACTGGCAGTCATCCTTAAAGCTCATTAGTTTACCTGCTGGTCTTTGCAGAGGCTAACTGGTGCTGCTACTGTATGAATAAGTAGAAACTAGAAATCATGTGTTGTACTACAGAAATCTAACTTTAGGATTTTCTCCTTTTGTTGTATTTGTCCCTTGTGAAATAGGAAAAAGGTTTTATACAGATCGCTCAATGTAGCTTTCCAAAAATCAGTTAAAAAATGTATAGTAATTGAAGAACTTCTGGAGAGTTGAGATTTCGATCCAGTTCAGCTAAAGAGAGATACATGAAGCTTAAGCATGCTTCGAGTTTTTGCAGGTTCCTTATTTAAAGCCTGACCACAAATATTGGCCATGAATTCAGGGTTAAATGTTGGTTTTATGCTTATAGACTATGAAGACTGAGAGCTCTGAAAGCCTGAGTCAAGAAAAGTTTGGAATTTTGTTGTCTAAAATATAGAAGAACCCTCAAACTTGTCTTATACAGTAATAATAATAATGGCGAAAGTGATAATGATAATAATAATAATGAACAAAGCACTAATTTTAGCTTGCCTAGCAATCAGTGTACTAACAATGAAAAAGTGTACCAACAAATCAAACACTCCGAGCCCACAAGGTGATGAATTGGCTCGCTTTATGGATTAATGCTGCTGTTATTGAAAATGGGTTTCAAACCCGCCCGTCTCGATTAATACCTGTTTTTTGGTCCACAGATATTTTCAGTATGAGAACACAGAGTGGATAGGTCAGCAGTTATTTAGTGTTTGTTATGTGGTTCGGAGTCATACTGGGTTACGTTTAGAGCTCTGTTCATTCAGGCGTCAGCGAAGAAAGCTAGATTCCCGCCAAGCTGCTTCATCTGCCAGCCTGTTACTGGAAAATAGCTCAGCCACAGATGCCAAAGTCAACTGACCACAGATCAGCTTGACCACCTTATTTCTTGCCAGGTGTATACTGTTCACTGACTGAAACTGATAGACTGCCATTTCCTGAGAAAGACAGGTCATTACAGTGTTGACTGGTTTGACAGAAGCTGTAGATACGGGCAATACAAGATGCTTACAGGCTTTGTCAATTGTTTTAAAACATGTTTTATAATATTTGACTTTAACATTTGAATATTAATAAACAATAGGAGGTCTTAATTCAGCTCTGATATTTAGGATAAACATTCTTTGGGGAAAAGTAACAAAAGATGTCAATCAGCAACTATGAGAGAATCTCACTGCATGGGACAACATTTCTGTGGACCAACATGCAAAATTTGGTTTATTAAGATGATTACATTTAAATGCACGGCTGGATATTCTGTTGATTTCATCATATTGCGCTTATAATTATCTGTGTACCAAAGAACACCTTTTTAAAAGTGATAGTACTCTAGCAGGATTTTCCTTAGACACTGTGTTTTCTCTCCTCATTTTGACTCTCAGGTATGAGACTTTGGCTGTGGCTACAGATGCAGAGAGTCGACAGGATTCTGATTTACCCCCTAAAACTGGGGGCAAGAGGCTGACGGTGAGTCCTAAACCCAAAGACAGATAGACAGAAGTCCACGATGAGCTAATTTGATTGTCAACAAAAGTGAATAAAAAACAGCCTGCATCATTTTCAGTCTCTGCTGAAACAGAAACACTGTATTGTATTGAAACTTAAATGCTTCTTCATATCCAACAAAAAGGAATAATAAGATGTACTTTATGAAGGTCGTTGTGGGAAAGAGTCTGTAGCTTATAGATGTAAAGTTAAAGCCTGTTTATCTCTGCTTTTATATTTCCACGGATCCTGACATGTTTAGTGGAAATATATCCAAGTGAGGCTACTGGTTGGTTTGCCTCCACCTTGACTGGGTTCAGGTCAGGGGTCGGAATCTTTAAGGTTTACCATTTTATGCAAAGTTTCTTTACAATTTTTAGATAGTATCTCTTATTCATATAATGTCTAACTACATGCATTTGATTAAACATGTATTTGTTTTACCTAAGAATGTGAAATTTTGCTTCAGTCATGAACATCTTTGTATAAGTTCTCTTCTTTGCACCTGAAAATAGGAATATGAACAAAAAGGATTTTAGACTTTATAAAGGCTTTTCAGATTGTGAATTTTCATAATTTTAAAATGAGTTTGAATGAATATTGAGGATTATTATAATAATATATGATTAATTATAGTGGCCTGCTTTCATGTTGTGTGTTTCTCTGCAGCCTGACTGGACATTTGTCTTGGGAGAACAGGCTCAGGACATATCAGTACCCTCCTTCTCCCATTCTTCTTCCTCCCTTCTTGTACTGGGTGAGAGGAACCTCTTCTGTCTCCATGATAACGGACAGATCCGCTTCATGAAGAAACTGGAATTCAACCCTAGCTGTTTCCTACCCTATGCCTCAGGTACACTTTACTTTTACTCTTCTGTACAGGAGAATTTCATGGCCAGACTCTTTATTTTCGTTTGCCTCTCAAGATGCTTTTACAGTAGGGAGAACAGGTATTTGATACACTGCCAATTCGGCAGGTTTTCCTACTTGCAAAGCATTTTGAAGTCTTTAATTTTTATCTTAGGTACTCTTCAACTATGAGTGATGGAATCTAAAGAAAAAATCCAGAAAATCACATTGTGTGATTTTCTGTATTTAAGTAATTAATTTGCATTTTATTGAAAGATAAATAAAAGACTTCTACATGCCTTATAAGTGGTAAAACCTGCAAAATTGGCTGTGTATCAAATACTTGTTCTCCCCACTGTAGGTCTTGATGTTTATTGACTGTGTTGGGAAGATTTCCACATGGCTGCAATTCATACTGTCAACAATAACTTATAAACATTTTTAACAGGTGGATATTCATATACAATGTGTCTATTTGAAATTCCACCAAATGTTGAGTGGCAAATTAAACAGAGTATCTCTAAAAATTGACTTTCACGTGTTTTCTCATAGTTGTCGTGTTGGGAAAAGAGTGCAGACAACGCTGGTCTGGTGCAGATCTTTTAATGCTTTCCCTCTGGCCTTCAGCCTCACAGCTGCCTCAGCTGGATCAAATCCCTTACCCTTATCGACAGCCCCCATCCATCCATCTTTCTGTCTGTCTGGTTCTTTCTTTTGTCATGTAATAATTTTGGCTTCAGTTGCAATACGACATTTCTTCGCCTCCATGATAAATAACATGACTCCTAACTAAAAGAATGTGATAAACAGATGACAGATCTATTCAAACACAAGCATTATTATTTGATTATTTTACTAATGTAAAATGATGTAAGTCATGCAGTGGCCTTCAAGTTCTATTTCAACTAAAGCACATTGGGGAAGTTTTGAAGTGATGTGTTTGACAAACCTTGACACCATCAAAATTTGTTTTGAAAAAATGGGTGGAGTTCCAAAAGGTTTATATTTAATTTTTCATTAAACGGTTTATGTGCATGCAAACAAAACAAATTACTCAAGAGCCAGTAATCATGCCAAAGAAAGTAGTGAGATCATGCTTTTATCATTCAAAAAAGTTATTTATTAGACAGAAAGTTTTGAGAAGATTTTCCATTTCTCTTGCTACAGCTGAACATTGAGGAGTAATGGCTTGTGCATGCAAACCCCTCTTCCTTAACCTTCCCTTACATCTTTCTTCTACTTTCTACTCCTTAGGGGGAAAAGGCAGAAAAGGGACTGGAAAGAGATGAAAAAGACAGAATTTGTAACAGTAAAGCAATTATAAAAAAGGGTGAGAGGAAAATTAGCTCAGAAACACATAGAGGGGTGAGAGAAGGAATGAGAAATAAAAATCAATATTATATATAAACATAACCATAAATTCAATGTGGCTTCTACTCTTCTATGTCTATGGAGACAATGAGGAAGATGACATTGATAAACATGGAATATAGGAACACCAGGTTAAAAATAACAACTGCATTCAGAGTGCAGATCAGATTGGACCTCTTTCTATAATTAGACTGTAATTTTAAGGAGTCTTCTAAGATATAAGGTGTGTTTGCTTTGATGTGGCATTAACATACACTCTATCATTTTGACCCCTGCACTGTAATATCCTGCTGACCACTGTTACTATATTATAACTTCTGTAAGCTTTGTTTTGTGTGTGGCCGTCACCTCAGATCTCTCTAGGTGGTAACTGCACCATTGGTGGGTTGACTGGACGGTGTGAGTTGATACATAAGCAGTATTTATATTTCATGTTTCCAGGCTTGGTTCACAAGAGAAAGTACCTAAACCTTATTTACAGTACACCTATAAGAGCAGACCTCGTGTCTAAATGAAAGATCTTGATGACAGCATCTTTTATATAAACCAGATGTGAAATGTAGAGAGATGATTTTTCTGTAGAGGAGAGTGCAAGCTGCACTCATTCTAAAGGGCAGTGCCACCCACCACAGGAATTTCTTATTCCTGTCTACGGTTGTTAGATTTGTGAATATGTGCCACTGTTTTATGTAACTAAGAATGAGAGACAAAAACCTCAAATGTTTACTCCTATGAAACTGATGCTGACTTTCTACCCACAAGACACCAATGTGAATAAATGCAATTGTTGTTTTTTTTAACAGAAAAATACATATTTGAGTCAAGATGTTCAAAATGTCTCTGACTTTTATCTTTTTTTTACTGCTACATTGACTGTAAGCCTCCTTTATGACAATATTGACTGAAAAGTTTAAACATTGACAGTTTTTCTGTCTAATCTCCTTTTTCTGTTATTATTTAGTGAAAGATGGCACCACAAACCTGCTGCTGGGTAACCACAACAACATGCTGCTGATTTACCAGGACGTCACTCTGAAGTGGGCAGCCCAGCTCCCCTTTGTGCCTGTGGCTGTTCGTGTTGCCAGCTTCCCGTGAGTTCCCCCTCCAGTGAAACTGGACATTTGGATTTGATGTATGCACAAAGCATGTAATACATATAGAGCTTGTGTTATCCTCATCTGGCAGACAGTACTGTCACATACAGAGCCCTTCATAGTTATTGTCACCCCTGACAAAGATGGGTAAAAAAACCCTGCAATAAAGGCAGCTTTTATTGCAGTAGCATTATTTCAGACCAAACATTTTACTAATATTTTTTATCATTGGAAAAACCAAAAAATTGATGTTAAGAAATAACTGTTTTCAACAAAATTACCATCAACAAAATTATTTACACCATGAACACTTTCAATATAATAAATGTAACTGAAGCATATTTTGAATTTAACTTTACTTTTTAAATTAATCTGAATATTTGGGAATTTTGAATTGCCATGACATAGACTCATTTCTCTTAGCCATGATTTAAAATGGGAAAGACAGGAGAACGTGTCTCCTTTAGAGCGAATGGGTGTGGGGAATGGGTGTGGACAATAGGTGTGGATAATGGGAAGTGCCTAAAGAAAACAGCTACTCTGTCAGATCAACAGAAGAAAGTTCCTCACAGTTCCAGTTAAACAAGACTGGATGAGGACCCAAGTTTAACCTTCCATCACACCTAATGAGGAAGATGGCAAGGGAGGTAAAAAAGCTAGGTTTTAGGTAACTTAGTAAAAAGTGGATTCCAAGGTTCACCAAGGCTCCATAAAATGTAGTTTGAAAGCCTTTTTCCAGATCTCTACCAGGTGAACCAATGCTTGTGGAGGACTCTTTAGAATTATAGGTATTTGCTGAATGCAGGGGTAAATATTCACATGAGCACTAATGAACATGCAGCAGGTATGCTGACTCAGCTATCCGCTTGTAAAATCTAACCACCAGAGTGAGGAGGAGCCAATTAGAGCCAATCCAGGGTCTTTCGTCAAACAACAAAAATCAAACTGCAATTTGATACAATTACAACGTAAAGCACAAACACAGTTGAAAAATGATGTGGTCTCTGATCGTGTGTTTGCGCATGTGTGGTTTAGATGTAGGAGATACTGCGTGTCTGGGTAGCTGTTTGGTTTAGTTTGAGGCTGTGTTGTTTTTAAGCTTTTGATAGTCATCGGGTCGTTCGCTGCGTCTGTGGGACACGGAGGAGTGTGGGAGAGTTACACAAATACACAGCAAACCATGCAAAACAAACACACACAATCATTCCAGCAGCTTGCTGCGGATGTCTGTAGATTTACTGCAGTGCTCCAAAACGTCTTGCTTTGCTTCAGGGAAACACTGGCTTTCACGATTAGGCTCATTTTTTCCATTCTAAGCAGTCCACAGACGTTTTTACAAGCCTAAACACATACCTAACAATTCAGAAGATGTCCCATGGAAAATAACAACTTCACATGGTCATTCATTGCTTTGTTCTACTGTTCATTCATTTTTTATGAGAGATGCAACACAGATTTCTAGTTTTCATCAAGGTCGTTACTGATTGAATCAGATTTCCATTCGCAAGATTCCAATGCTAACAGGACATAAACAATCTGCTGCTGCCAGATACAACAGCACAGCTTCAGGCGTCTGGAGGGGTCAATGCCTCAGTGGGTCAGGGCTGTGTTTGGCAGGGAAAGAATACAAACACACCACCGTCAAGCAGGTGGTCATAATGTTAAGCCTGATAGGAGTATGTCACTAACCTACGTCTGATTTTATTCAAACAAATGAGCATCATAAAACATGCTGTTGTTTATTGCATTTACAGACCAAAAAAAAGTGGGAGTTTTCAGTTTTAAAGAGTTAATGAATAGGAAAGTATTTGACCTGCTGATCCATGTTCAGAACCAATCATTGGAAGATTGGCTACATTTAGGATGTACATCTCAAAGTTAAAATTATAGCTTATCCGGACCTATGAATATGAAGCTCCTGTTGAAAAAGAAAACCGTTTTTCCTCATGTCAATGTTTTCTTGTAAAACAAGCCCTTTGTCACATGTCCAGACTCAGAATCAGAGCACCTCAGAGCGGACCGTGAATGTGGTCACAGAGCTGCATCAACCTAGAATGGGACTGAATAGGGAGAATGGGTCATACTAAATGCTGAGACTGTTTTATTTGCGGATCATAGTGCTGATTCTGCAAGTCTGGTTTGCTGTTTGAAAACACACAGTAGCTTGGCACCATGCCACCAGCCATTGTGAGCCCTCAACACAATGAGGGCAGCGTCTTAATAGCAAAATCTGTAAAAATTCCTATAATCTTTTCAGCATGAAAAATGTTCTCGTAACATTTGGCCCGTTTTCTGGCAGTTGTCTTGTTCTCCTGTTATCTGTCTGTGCATGATCCACAGTTATTGTTGCCCAAGTAGCCAAACCAATATGTTGTGAGAAATGGGTGTGTTTATGGTATTTCTCTTATTTTAGTGAATATGACAGTGAGATACTTTTAGAGATATGTGTTTCTGCGAAGGTTTGACCTGCCTCTGTTAATGTCCCTTTATCATCGTGTGTCGTGTGTTTCTTATTGCAGCAATTAAAGTGAAAGTTTCATACTCACAGACCATCCTGAGCAGGTGTGGAGCCGACTGTCTCATGTCTGCATTTGTGTGAGGATGAATGTGTTCGCGCCTTACTGAACTGGAACAGAAATCCTGCACACACAAACACATCTGTGACAAGTTAGCACACTGTTAAAACATTATTGCATCACTCAGCATTTCTTCCATGCTCTCCATCTTATTATCTATTTCCTCATTAAAAGCTGACACTGGGCTTTGCCTTCTGGTATCCTTAAGGAATAGTGCTGAACTACAAAGAAATTGCCAAGCACAGGTTTTTAGCATACGGCGGTTGTTACACAGTTAACCCTGTCCTCTTCTGTCCTCAGGGAGCTGAAGGGAGTTGTGGTTAGTCTGAGCTCAGATGGTCATCTTTTGAGCTCTTACCTGGGTACAGACCCTTCCTTCTTCTCAACTCCTAAAGTAGATGCCAGAGAGGCTGATTATGAGCAGGTTGATGTTGAGATGAAGAAACTGCAGAAGTTCATCAGAGAGGCCACAAGGACTCAAGGTGAGGGGATATTAGTAAAGGAGCCCTCTAATGCTCTGGATTTGAAAACGACTTCCTGACAAAACCAAACTCTCGGTTTCATGGATTCTAAGTAACTGAGTGTAATGAACAAACCTTGAAGCGAGCCATCTTAAGGTTTGATCCATGGACCGTTTTCATTCACTTTTCTCCTCTCTTGAGGACTGGCTTGAATTGCTTTTTTTGGAACTTTATAGACTAAAATTACAATGCCTTTTAAACACATGTTTTTTTAGGTGACAGTAGTGGCCTTTATTTCACAATATACAGACAGGAAATGTGCAATAGGGGAGGACATGCTACAAAGGTAACAGGTTCGGGAATTTAACCTTGGATGGCTGTCGAGGACTATAGTCTCTGTATATGCTCTACCTCTACACCACGTGCTGCACTTCGTTTTTTCTAAGTACCACCGGAGTAATTATAAAATACTACTGGCACTGGTTTGGACTCCTTGTGTTATGCCATAAAAATGAAAGTAAGAAAAAGACCTTCGGATCCACTGGCATTGCATGATTGTCTAAAGGAATATAATTAATTAAGCATTCTATTGTCACCCAAATATGTACACTTTTAGGTTTCAGCGTGAAAAAAAAAAACTGGAAGGTTGCATGAACTGGGAATTTAATGGGGGAAAATTTTAGGTTTTTCAACAATCTCAAATCTAAACTCTGCTGCCTTGCAAAAGAGGAAATCCATACTTTGTGAAATTCATAAATACTATAGGTATTTCTAAACAATGCTCTCAAGGCTGCAGTAAGCCCGGTTGCTTCTGCACCTTTCTTTCACCTTGCTTTCTTTCACTCAAAGATTGCATTCGTATTCTTGCAGCTTTAGCCATGACTGCTTTCCCTCCTTGTGGTGGAGGGCATCACTCAATGTTTAGTGGACAACTGTCAGGGCAGCAGTCCTTCCGATGATTGTGTAGGTCATAACATGGCCATAACATTTCTCCATTAAAAATCCCTTTTTTAATCCTGTTTAAATTGCAAATAACTGATACCAAATTTCTTCTCAGTACCAATAAAAGCAGCCCAAATACTACCAGTGGTACTTGTACCACAGTTTGACGCCCATGGCTTTACCGAAAGCCCAGATGATTATGTCACTGCTTTGTATGCTTCTAATTAATTTACATTTGAGTTAAATGTTGAGTAGGCTGAATGACATCTTAAGACATCAGCGTTTAAACAGAAGCTTGGGAACTACTGGTCTTTCAAACTGACAGGACAGTGACCAAATTACAGGCATACTGCCAAATTATTCACAGAGTGGCTCAGGGTTAACAAGGTCAATGTTATGCAGTGGCTATAGTGACGGCCTGTCTTTATTTCCATATAAAATGTATGAACAGAGATGAAAAGGTGTGTATGAGCAATGCAGTCTACAAACCTGACGGAAGGAATGGACCATAATTCTAAAGCATTTGATCCAGGTCATACAGCTTAAACTGCAATTCTACCAAATACTGAGGAAATGATTTACATTTCTGAATTTGAGGAAGGTAAAATCTCAAAGTGATCTCTCCGTATTCTGGTGGCAAACAGAAATTATTTTGGTGATCCTAATTGGACCAAAACAGGAACAGTTGAGAAAAAAGGTTTTATATTTCTATACAGTGTATGTAAATATCTGGTTTAGGCTGGAGGTACCAATGTTTTCTGATAAAAGGATGCCTCTTTGTTCATTTAAAACCTTGCATTCATAAAATAATTACATACAGGGAAGTGTCCTGTTTTGGTGTTTTATAATAAATGCCTTTTGTCTTAGATATACTTCCCAAATCTGATGCTGCGGAGGACCTGTCTGTCAAGGCTACTGTGTGTTCCTGTCTGGACTCATCATCGGTAAATACAACAAACACGTGTTCTTTATGCAAACATAAAGACATACATGCTGAATATTTAATCCCTGAATTATCTCTCTACAGCAAGCTCTCATCCCTGATATTGATGGTCTGCCTGTACCCTCAGTTACTGTCCAGGTAAAATAGTTTAATGTTTCTTTGTCTCCATAAAGAGAAAGTATTCCCCCTTTCATTCTAGGATTTTGTGTTAGCTGACTGTCTGATATGTTTGTGCTGGTTTGTTGCATTTGGTTTTCTGCAAGCTTGGTGCTGTGCATCAGTTGTACCTGCACTACATTAGGAAAACCTGTGATGTCATAAAATTAGTGAATGACTTACAATAAATAAATACTTAACTAAAAGGTGTTAATTTTTTTTTGCTCTGGGTTCATTTTAAAAGTAGAACCCCTTATATTGAACAGTTTTCATTTGTATTCATTATTTCCATCTCAACAACATGGTTTTTGTAAAAAGAAATGTACTAGCTTGTTTAACCGTGAAACAACTTGGTTGTTTATACATGATTATTTACTCAAATAACAAAAGTCAAACGATTGGAATCTTTCCTCTTCGTTGCTTGATCTTTTTTTTATCAGGGAATTTATTTTCACGCTTTTTAAAGACACTTTTGTTTAGTCAATCAAACATTTGCATCAATATTTTTTTTTACTTTGGTCAGGTCAGGAGAAGCTTATTAATCCCTTAAAGGGACATTAGTTTACAGCCACCCAGTCCACATACAGTCCAGGAAGGCACGGACAGAAATAAACACTTCATACATACTTTAGTGATAAATATAATGTGCAAGCAACAGTTAAAACCAAGCCTGCAGCATTGTGGTGTATGAAACACACATTTACGATGAAAAAGAATATTATACAGGTGCTGCTGCAGAGTTATTTAAGATGAGCATTTCAAAGTCTAATCACAGATGGGATAACAGATTTAGAATATCGAATTGTTTTTGTCAGGGGCATAAGATACCTCCAACCTGAAGGCATCAGAATAAAGCCTGAAGATGAAAGATGAAGATGTCTTTGTTAACCCTTTGGTATCATCTTCTCTGCAGGTAAAAGTAAAGGCCAGCTCTGTTCCACAGTCTGCTAAACTGTCCGTTTGCGTCCAGCCTCCTTTGGCTGTGTCTCAAGACCAGTTTGATTTGGAGCCAATGGGTGAGTCTAATGCTCTTCCTTTTTTTGTTCGTGTGTGATTTATGCTTGTGTCTTTGTTTAGCTTACTTGCTCAAGCAGACGGATGATGAATGGTTCATTTCTGATTTGTTTTGAATCATTTCCAGGGTATTTGCTCAGCTTTTGCTCTGCCTGTGTCTTACTTCCTCTGATTTAACCAGAGTGTGAGGGAATGATAAATAATGCAATATTACAAACTTTCAACAGATTAATGATTTTAAATAAAAGCAACACAAACTTCAACTGTAGTTGGATAGTTCTTGTGGAGTTCTTTGAAATGGCGAAGCTTCAAATAATGCACTGTTAAGAATGTAAGGCCCATCTAATGCAGTGCTATGAGGGTTTTTTTAGGGAAATAATGCATGGCTTTATGCATCTGGTTTTGTGTGAGATCTTTCATCTGTCATCAATCACTTATGCTCTTCCTTAGGTTCTCCAAGGCTCTGATGGACATGTTTTATGTGTTGAACATCTCGTCCTAGTTTCACGGTCTGCTCCACAGAAACCAGTCTGTGTGAGTGAGTGAGTGAGAGAGAGGAGTGTGCTAACTTTTATTTGTCTGGCTCTTATCAGTCACCTGGCTCTCACGCCATGTCTTCTACTGCTGGTCTCTTTCAAACAGAGGTAACGCTGAACTAAATCACCCAGTCAATTTATGCTCTCAGCCTTTTAACCCTAAACACCAGTACTCTGTCAGGTCATTAAAACAACATTAGGCATCCCGTAACACAGTGATTGCAGCCTGCTTTAAATTTGTCTCTTTGCCATGTTTTACTTATTGTTTGCTTGCGTAATTGTGGAAGCTGATATTTACAAGTGATGTAAACCAGTTGGAAATAGCAAATCAGAACCGATTACAAAAGGTTCTCAAAATGTCCTATAGTCTGGAAAATGTCCCAGCCTTTTCTACTGTAGTACTTAGAAGTAAATCTCATTTTCTACTTTAGTGACTACAAGCATCCATATTGGGCTAATTATTCCAAATCATTAAAGTTTACAAAAGCCATATTACAATATATATATCTATACACTTTAAAGGCTTTTATTAGCAAATACAACATATTTATGCAAACACTTAAGATTTACAGTGTTAACCTTTTTGAGAACTTTTACCCTCTGCTCTGCCATCAGTTCAGGGGGAGAAATCCTCACTGATAGTGACTCACTCCTCTTTTTTTATAACTTGGAGCTGATCAGTTTCTTTGCTCCTGCCACAGGTTCTCAGTGAGGTAAAGTTCTGTAAAGTTTTCTGCCCACATTTCGAATATTTCTGTGTTCTGACTTGTGAGGCGGTTTCTTATGACTTTTGCCCTGTGACAATGTGGTCCATCATGCCGGAAAACGCACTGATCATCCCCAAATTACCACGATTGTTGGAAGATGTTGCACCTGGAGGATGTCTGTCTTTATTCAGTGCAGTGTGTTGGCCAGAACTTTAAGTAAGCCCACTCCCTTGGAAGAGATGTACTCCCCACACATGGATTGCATCACAACCCTTCACTGTTTCAACCTCATAGAAACTCCTTTTAATGCTTACCTTTTCTTCTCCAAACAAACGATTTTACAGATCTCCCAAACAATCTAAAAAAGATTAATGAGAGAAAATAACTTTTGTTTGAATCGTCTGCATTCGAAACTTGGACTTCCTGCAGAATTTCTGTCTGTTGTTGATTTTTACAGAGTTGTTTTTTCTCGGTCAGAAATGGCTTCTTCGTTTCTTTTTTTGTCACAAGATCATTGTACAAAAGCATTTTCCTGAGTGTGCATGCAGATGCACTGATACCCACCTACTGCCAGGTCTGAGCTATCTCTGCACTGATGGCTGTACAATGATGTCATGTCCTGGAAAGTCCTGGTGAATACTAGACACCGTTGGACGTCCTGAAGCATTCTTCGCTTCAAATAACCGTACACTGAAAGGTTCTAATGATCTGAAGTGCAATATTACTAGAAACAACCGTCTATCATGGGAAGCCATTTTTATTCCAAAGCTACCCGACATGTAACAATTACTAACAGAAAATGTGTTTCTTCTACTGTTGTCCGAACTGAATTCATAGAGTAATACAAATCACCTCCGTCTCAGCTTCATCTGGGCATATGACCACACTGAAAGAAGTTAACACTAATTTCATGCCATGGCAAATACAATGAAGTTGGGTATTTCAGTATATTTGGATACTTATGATGACCTTTCCAATGAGAACTGATTTCTGATCAGAATATTTTTGCCTGAATGCATGATGAAAACCATCCAGATTCATCATCCATCAGCCACATTGCTATTGATATACCAGATAAACATCTCTACAAACGTAAGAAAAACCCTGGAAGTTTAGTGTTGAATTTTCTCTATTTTGCTTTATTTAGTCATATTTTATTTAATTAATGATTTAAAAATAGTTTTTGTTGCAGAAGAGTAACAAACCTAAATAAGGAGAAACATTTCTCCATGGAGAGAAATGTTTGTCTGTTAAAACTTTTTTACACTAGTGGCTCCTCCTAAGAAATAATAAACCAAATGTAGCAACTCCCTAAAATAGGAAAATCACGCCAAGCATGAATAATCTGCTCCAGGCTTGGTTTGTACAAACACATCCCAACCACAGCAGATTTGTCTGGACTGAGTTATTAAATGAAATTATGTTACCTTATTAATCTTAGCTGCTTCTCTTTTAATCTGCAGATTTGTCATAATGTAATGCAACTCTCACTTAAGATTATGAGGTCACATGTCAAATGAAAGTCCACATGCTATACTAACACAGAGTGAACCATGTTGGCAGTTATTTTATGAGGCCATGCACTCAGACATAAAAAGCTGAATTACTAACCGAAAATTCTTCTTTTATTGTAATTCCAAAACTGCTTCTGACGTTTGCTGAAACCATCATCCATCACAGAGGAGTAGACACCAAGCTCTTTGAGAAGGACCAGAGTGGATTGTGAATTTATGATTTCAAGATGTGAGAAGCTTTTGCAGGCAGTTGGAGGACCATCCATGTATTCTAAGACTTGACTCAAAGTGACCACAGCTTACCTATGATTCATGATCCATATATTCAGAAATGTAAAGCGTTTTACCACAGCATTCTTCCCTGTGTCTATTCTGTACATGACCTCTGCAGCTGTTAAAGCAAGCATGATGCGCCTTTTGCACAGCATGATACCTTCCCTACAAATGTTTAGCCTTGTTTTCCATTTACAGTTGTTCCTTTAATATTACACACTCACCTGCCCCTTTATTAGGTACACCTGTCCAACTGCTCGTCAACGCAAATTTCTAATCAGCCAATCACATGGCAGCAACTCAATGCATTTAGGCCTGTAGACATGGTCAAGACCATCTGCTGCAGTTCAAACCGAGCATCAGAATGGGGAAGAAAGAGATTTAAGTGACTTTGAACGTGGCTTGGTTGTTGGTGCCAGACGGGCTGGTCTGAGTATTTCAGAAACTGCTGATCTACTGGGATTTTCACGCACTACCATCTCTAGGTTTTACAGAGAATGGTCCGAAAAAGAGAAAATATCCAGTGACCATATATTTTATAAAAGAAGAAAATCTACATGCAGTGATCTTGATCAACTCAGTTGCATGTTTATGTACCATTAATCTGAACACTATCTGTCTACACAGGACAGTTACTATAAGGTCTATAGTAACACTGTATAGAGCAAGTGGAAGAGTTGTTTCTAATTTAACCTAAAGTAAAACTTATTTGTGAGAGCAAACAATTAAAGATCTACCAGCAAAACTCAAAAGCAAGTCAAAAATAAATTCCCTGAAAAACATCCCATGGAAGGAAAACTGCAGGATGTGTCTAGTTTGTTTAGTTCCTCTGAGCTTTTCCCTTTGGCACCAGCTCTTCAGGTTTCACTGTTTATGTGGAAGATCAGAGGCTGTGAGTCATTACCCTGTCACATTTACACCACCAAAGAGATGCTTTGTTTATATGAGTTTAGGTAGCATTCAAGCTAGTCAAATCCAGAAGCCTCTGTAAAGCACACAATCTAGGCAGAACAATTACACACACACTCACAGGGATATCAGATTTTTTACAAAGGCTTATCCATGGCTGCTTAAATGCATTCACATGGCACAAGTCATTATAGCAGGGTGTGAAAATGTGGACACTGTTTTTTATCATGCTCTTTTATTCCTACTCCCAGAAAGCAACTACTGTGTTATAGAAGCCATTTAAATTCTTCTGGCTATGGAGTATAATAGCTACCATCTATACACAGAAATACACCTGCTAGTATAACATTGCAGAGGACCTTCCATCGACTTCTGTCCACTTTGGAGATCTGATTCATCCCTAAACACTGATTCTACTGACCCAACACTAATGTGATCCTTGAATCAGACAAATTAAATACAGTCATGTTTTAATCCACTGAATGACTTACTAAATTTCAGTGCCTTCAGAATGAGTGTAACCATTCATTAAATGACAATTTGTAAAAAGGGAACCACTTTAATTCTTTTTACTGGTATAAGATCAGGGCAGCAGGATCATCTACCAGAACTGGTCGATGTTATGACTGAAATTACATGGAATGAAATCCTGTCTTTAAAGTAATAATAGCTCCTAATATTTTTAATATTGTTAATTAATGCATGGTTTATACACTCATAACCTTGTATTTCTATCTAAATAAATTATTTTTAATCTGAGGTGATGGTAGCTGTGAAAGAACTATCTCCATGATGTTTGTATTAAATAAAATGCAAGACTGTTAGATGTTTAAAGAAGAAAATTGAGATTCATTGATGATCTTTTTTAGTTTAGACCTGCAAAATAGAAATACCCTTTCCGTTTCAGTTTTTATGTTTTTTTATAACCAGAAACAGTCTAGCCCAAAAATATTCATACTCCCGGCAGATTTACATTAAAAGTAATTTTTTATTTCTACCAACAAGTTTCTTCTGGCTGGAAGTTAGATGAATGGTCCAGCCAGAGTCCTGAGGGGAATATGTGGAGGGAGGTAAAGATTAGGGTGATGGCGAGGAGGCCTTCCAACCTCAAAGAGTTGGCGCTCGTCACCAAAGACAAATCACCAAAATAATGATGGAAACATAGAAACAGCTGTTCAGCGATTAAAGGAAATGTTTGATTGCTATATTGCCAATAGAGATTTTACCAGTGATTATTAAGTAGGATACAAAAAAATTCCACGAGCTATTTTATGTTAAAATGTGACGATAAAAAATATATATTTTAAATTGATTCTCTTTTTACATTATTTTTTTAGCATTTAACAGTCTCATTTCCTATCAGAAGCAAACTTCTTAGTTAAATCCAAACCTGGCTGGGGTATGAATAGTTTTAGGCTTTACAGTCATTTTGGTGCAGTTTTTTTCTATAATTTGTACTATAAAACACCGGTTGGCCAGTAATTGTACTAAAGGGCCACATGAATAAAACAGTTTGTTAGTCTGTATACTTTTACATGTACAGGAACTTTGATGACATCCTATTCTTCATCTATAAGGTCCAATTTGTTGATGGGCCCACTGTTGCCAGCCGTAGCAACTTTAACTATTCTGTAAACATCTATCACAAGGTTTAAGAGTGTGTTCTCAGTTAGATGGAAAAAAACAGAACTGCAGCCTCTGCTCTAATGTATCCCAAAGGTGTTGAAAAAGGTTGAGGTCAGGACCAAACTTTATACACCTGCAGCCATGGGAGTGATTGGAACACCTGAATGCATTGATTTGGTGGTGGGACCCAATACATTTTTGTAATATAGTGTATGCGTTTATGATTAAAAGCTCTAAATAGTATTTTTATTGGCAGCTGGTTGCAGCAATCATTACAAATGAACAACAAAATGTTCCATGCCACACTGAGAAATAACATTTTATACTGCTGCCTTTAGTCTGATAAGGCTTTTCAAGCTATAATCTCAGAGAACACCAGTCTGTGTCTTCGCAAACAGTCACTTTACCTTAGATTTCAGTGAATAAAACCTTAAGACTAGGGCTGCACAATGTTAGGACACGGGGTTGGAATATTATTGCATTCAAAACTCTGACCAGATGTGACCTGTGGGACGTAAAATGCCTAGGTCTGTCAGAAGGACAAGATAGCTTAGGATACTGTTAGTAGCTGACAGTGTTATTTTCATCAAACGGAGTCTATTCTATGAGGTAAAGCTGTTTTTATCTTCCTCATTGAATCACCTTCTTCTGCTCACTAGTCATCAAAGTAGTTGTGACAAAGTAATGGATGTTATGTGAAAATCTGTTTGCAATTTAGAGAAACACCAGCAAGCAACAAGCAATAGAATAACAGTGCTGCTGTGACACCTTCTCAGTCTGGTTTTCATTAGTTGTTTTCCTTTACACTCTCTTTCTCTTCCTCGATCGTTTTCTGTCTCCAGGAAAGTAATTTCGTGATATAGATTTTCTCCAAACATATAAACACACAAACTGCATGAGTCAGTGTAAGTCTGTTTTTTTAACAGCAGCTGTTGGCTGTGTGTTAGCATACTTTACCCGCATGTGTTTGTCCACGTTTGCAAATGTTCATTATAGGTGTGAATATGAGATTTAACAAAATGCATAAAACAAAAAAGCTAAAACCTCTATGATGCATGTGTGAGTGCAAACATACATGCATTGAACGATGTGTGTAAAGAGTAGGGGAAGTAGCGCCCTCTGACTTTTATTGTTATTCCACTTTTTATTCGTCTCAGATGGCGGCTCAATCCCCTGTTCAACACACTGCCTTCTTTGTTCTGTCTGTCGTTCCCACTCGTACATTCTGCTCCCTCCCTCTCTTCACTCATTTTCTCGCCATTTCATTTCATCTTTTCTTTTTACAGATTATTTCACTTGTTATTCTTCACAAACGTCTTTATTTTTTCCTGCTCTAATAACCCTTTTGTTGTTTCCCTCATAGTCATCTTCCTATATTTTCCTCTTACAACACTAAAATCCCAATTACTTTCTCTCCTTGTCGGATGATGAACTAAGGTTTAAGTGAAATAATGAAAATAAAATAACGTACTATGGTTCTATTAGAAGTTATGTATGCAGAGCAGCGTCTGCAGTTAAAGAATAAAATAAATAAATGTTTTATCGCAACAGCATCGTCTCACTGTGAACATTTTCAAAAATCCAACCTTTAGTTTAGCTTCATCTGTTCTGTGAGTAAAACAATGCCTCATTCAGAAATAAGTGTTTTCAACAAAATGCTATAGACACCATTTTATTAACTAAATGTAACTGAAGCATTTATGTAACTTCAGCTTTATTCATTTAGGTTGATAAAAGTATGTATGAACCTTTTAATTAGTAATCTATGACTTTCTATTTCTTGTGATATGAAGTGACAAAAGGGCCCATTTCTCTTAGCCACTGTTCAAAATGGGAATAACAAGAGAACATGCGGTCTTAGTTAGGAAGTTATTTGTTGATCTTCATAAGTTTCACATGAAAATAGTTACTCACCTATGACCAGTAGGGCCCATCAGGGATTGTATCTTGTAGCAACACTCCAAGGAGACATTCACTGTGAAAGAACTGCAGCAGAGCATCTGTAGCTAAACTGTCTCTATAGTAACCTTTTATTTTAACGACTGTTCACATCTATACTCAAGGAGCCAATATTTGTGGATAGGACCGTATTTCTGCAGTCAGCCGGAACATTCTCCAGTCATTTAAGACAGAAATTCTGCTCTGTTATCCAGTTCAGCATGGTACTTACATGTCAGTATGTTAAATTTTTTAGGACACAAACAAATATTTAAAATTTTATACGAATTATTGAATGTTGGAAGCGTTTAAAAAAAAAAAAAAGGATTGGTCATTGTTAGTGTGTTTATGATTTTGAACAAGCATGTGTTATGTGTGACCCGACACAGTGATCTGACCTAATCCTGACCTACAAATAACCATGAGGTCATTGTTTAACACTTCACACAAAGATCATACACACACACACTGGAGGTCCACTATAAGAACTAAAATATTATGTTTAATATTTGTTTTCCTGCCATTTGTTTTATTTTAGATATTATCTGCATACGGTGAGAAATGGACAGAGAAACATACACATACCTCTTGCTTCTTGTGTGGTATTGATTCCCATCTTCACCCCTCATTACCTCTAACCTTTCATCAGTTTCCGACATCATTTTAACCTGAGCCATCAGGTACTTTAACCTGAACCCTGACAGAGAGAGTGAGCTGGCTCTTGCATGAATACACATCATGATTCTCTGAAAAGTGGCAAGATCACTCTTAGCAACTGTGAGGCACCTTTCTGATTACATTTAGGCCACAAAGCAAGCTGCAGCACTGGAAACAAAATAAGCTTTTCTGTATTCCTTTCTGTATTTACTTTTTGTTTGTTGCAGACAGATGTGCTCAGAATGATTCAAGTAATAGTTTTTTGATCTAAAAAGTCGTTTTGTGTGAGACGTTTAAAGATTAATGCCCCCTGTCCAAATTTTATTTTTCAAAAGAGAGGTCCATAAAGCTTCTTTGTTCTTGTCTCTGTTAACTTTCTGTTAGTATGTCTGTTTGTGTTAACAGTTTTCAGACTTGTTGCCATTTGATCCCTTGAGTATACACAAAGAAGTGAAAAAGAAGCAAAAAGCATGATAAAGGGATGAGGTGGCAAAGTTTTACATTAAAATAAGGCAACAATTCCTGAGAGGAACTAACGGTTGAGGAAGATGCTGAAGCGGTAGGGACATGGCAAAAGCAAACAGTTTCTGAAGATGGAAAAGGTGATGTAGAAAGTTCTGTATAAGAAACGGAAAATATTGGTACAGTAGTAAAGCAGGGGATTTCAGTTACTTTAAGGAGTTTCTTGTTGTTGGATGGGGTGCTAATGGCTTAATGTGCCTGAGAACACTGGGACCCGTTGAACAGTTCCCCCGGTGGGGCACATTACCAGTGTCACAAGTTTTTGTGCCGACCCCTTTTTTTGCCGTCCAAATGTGCTTTATTTTAAAGATGAGAAATACAGAGAAAAAAAAGGAGAAAAGAAAAAGGGGGAGGGAAAAGGAATTACTTGTGTCTCCTTTTGGGGTTGTTGGGTTGGGGTTACCGGGGCTGAGAACACAAAGCACTTTTAAAAAGTCTGACCAGTGTGACCTGCAGGGCACAGAGGTTAAAAGCCTTCTGATGACAGACTGACTGACAAGAAGGAGGGAACATAGAAGGCAAAACCTTGGCTAGAAAAAGACATAAAAATGAATTGCTGGAACAAAAGAGCTCTTTTGTTACCGGTTTATAATAGAAGATTATATTTTGAATTTGAGCTCATTTGATCATCTTCTTTTCATCTATTGTGTATGTCTATATATAAAATAATATATATATATTATTTTATATATGTATATGAATATTATAATTCTATTCAATTTAATTCAGTTTATTTTTAAGCCCCAATTTCCAACACATGCTCAAGCACTTCAACAGTCAGGTACATACATTTTAATTAATCCCAACCCTGAACAGTGCAGCAAGTTAGTTATTTTTTCAAATTGGAAAAAAGTTTTCTACCTTTCGAAAACCCAGCAATTGCACCAGTCAGTGATTTGCAGCATTACCCTCCGGATGAGATGTAAGACAGGGCGTCATGGTGTTGATTTTGCAGCAACCCCTCTACTGAGCATATGAGCGAAGGGGAGGGGAAAAACCCCCTTTTAAACGGGAAGAAACCCACCCAAACACTCATTGAGGGCCCCTCTGCCAACCGAGGGGGGTTTTAGAGGAACAGAGCAGAGACACAAAGAGACAAAGAAGCACTGACCCAGGAGTTTTTTCCTTGGGAAAAAAAAAAGAAATGTTAATGGATGAGCTCTTTAGTCGTTTCACCTAGAAAGAAAAAACAGATAAAACTGACCCGTTTCAAAAGGTTTGAGGGCCATGTGGATCATCGGAAGGGGGACATTAAATTTTGCCAGCAGAAGTTGGGCGATTCCCTCTCCAGAAAGGTGTCACAGGTAGACACAGAGTCAGGCCCCGGGTAGCTTTTAGAAAAGAAAAAAAGGAAGAAAATTAAAGTGAAATAACAGCAAATAAAGCAAAATTGTAGATGTGTGAGAACTAGTGAAAAAGGGGAAAAAGGTCATTTGTCCCCCAGCAGCTAAGCAAGCAGATAACTACACAGAAAGTTTCATTCGTTATTTTTGTTAAACGGGGCTTTTTACAACAAGCAAACCAAAGGGTTGGGATTACCCCTCTCTGTCAGACTGATTTTAACCTTGGGAAAAAGAAAGGGGGCATACAGGTAGCAAAATGGAGGGTGTGTATATCTACAAATTATTATAATATATATAGTAATTTTTATGATATATTATAATATATATTATTAATATATGTTTATATATATTTTTTTATTATGTAGTTTTATTTTGTATTTTTTAATTTTTTTAAATTTTTGTATGTAGGTAAAAATTTGACGGTCAAAATGACTAAAAAAACCTTGATTTAAACTCTCTTAATTAAAAAGTTTGAATTGTGGTGCACATAAAAGTAGTCTGTAGTAAAAAAAAAAATTTTGTGCAAAACAAGAAATAAGCCCGAAGGGGCAAACAAAAAAGGCATTGGATACGAGTGTTTTGGAAACTCGTCGTCTTTTATAGCCGTCGGTCCTAAATCTGATACTAAAAAATGAAAAGAGCAAAATGAAGGCAAGGATGATAAGGAGCAGAAAAGGAAGAGGTGTGAATAAAGTCAAAGAGTGTGAAGAAAGTTTTTCTCTTAGCTTTTATTATTTATCTGTTGTTCTTTAATTTATCGATTTTACCTCCTGATCTGTGCTCTCCCATGGAAGGCCTCTTCTCACTACCAGCTCTGCAAGTTTATGTGCACACATAGTTAAGGTCATCTGTGCTTTTTACTGTTCCATTTTAAACCTATTAACCTCAGTGATATACAGATTCAGAAACTTTCACACACTCTTGACTCCCAGCTTTGAGAAATTAAACAGACTTTTATGCTTTTCCATTTGAACAAATGCACATACACTCGGGATTCAGTCACCTGTAACAGACTGGGCCCAAAAACATCACGCCCCATTTCACCAACATACCGCCCTGTGTGTGTGTGTGTGAGAGAGCGTGTGTGTTTGTGTCTGACTGCATGGCCATTAGCTGTAATATATCCTTTCCTCTCCGCCTGTATTTGATCCCTGCTCCTTCTCCCCAGCTCTCTGTTCCCCTCTCTGTTGGTTTTCAGGCCTTTTAAAGGAAGCTACAAGTCATCACCCATCTCTCATGGTACATATAATTTTAGCCTTGGGTTCACCCCCACATATACTTATTAACACACACAGGGTAAAGTTCCAGTTAAAGCTTTTATTTCATGTCTTCACCTTGCACGGTGATGTTGAACGTAAGCAGCGTCTGAGCAGTTCTGTGTGTCTGTGTATACATTAAAGGATCTGGTTAGCATTGGGCTTACAGTATCCTGTTCTGTCATCAGCTTTGAAATACTGACCATTCAAAGTGTTTGAGTTTATGTGTGTGTTTGTTTGTGTGTGCATGTTTTGTTGACAAATCTGCTTCTTTTTTCATTATTCAATGTCTTTAATGAAAGAGGTGGATTGAAATCGTAAGAAAATTTATTTCTTCCAACTCTGATGGACGATGTTGGCGAAAAAACAAAAAAGCTATATGAGGGTTTTGGAGTGGCCTAGTCAAAGTGTGCACTTAAATCTCATTGAGATGGTGGCATGGTGTTAATGAGGCTCTTTTGAAAACCTTCCAATGGGACTGAATTAAACCTTTCTGCCAATAAAAGAAGGCAAAAATGTATTCCCAGCACTGAAAAAGACCCTTTACCAGTTGCTTGATGGCAGTCGCTGCTGCCAGTGGTGGCAAAACTAGTTGTGAGGTTTAAGGGTAATTATTTTTCATATACTGTAAGGGCAGGTTGGTTTGAATAGCTTTCTTCCCTTATTAAATGAGATTCTCATTTAAAAAGTGCACTAGTCAGGTTTTATTTGTCTGAAACAGAAATCTGTGAGGAGCAAACACCTCACAGCACTTTAACTGGGTCTAATCAGAATTACTATTTGAAACTTTTCCTGATGTTTATAAAACTGGTTTTGAAGAGAAACAATTGTTAGGACGACCTTTAGATTTGGAACGTCACCCCACTCGACTGCCTGTCATCTGATTCACAGTTTATTTCTTGTCATCTCCTTTCTGTTTGTTGGTAAATGAAGCTATAAAATCGCAAGAGACAAAATTTGAGTTTTGTTGAAAAAAGATAAAGTAAGGATCCCAGTCCTATTCTGGAGCCAGTTTAAAGTCAAGCAGCAACAATTAACTAGGACTTAACTGTGCTGTTAGCCATGTTTAACTTGATTATCATTGACTATCATTGAATGTCATTTTTTAGGAGATATAACCTTCATTAATTGTTATTCTTCCCAATAAGTATTTTTATTAGCATGTGTAAGATACTAAGTAATTTTGACATTTTAGTTATCTGCCTGTTGATATTCACAGAAACTACAGCTGGCTCACTTTTTTGATTTGAAAATCCAGACGAATACACTGGTGGAGCTCCATAAGACACTGGATCATGGTCCTGGTGTTAAATAACAATATGTTGTTTTTCTTTGTTTTTAGGTGCTGGTTCGACCAAAGAAGTGTCTTTTTCAGTTTTCCTCAATGGTCGATACCCCCCCGCTGATCTGACCGGAGACATTGTTGTGTCCTATAGCTCGCCAACAGGTAAAAGGGACATATATTTTGTATTCATGTGCACCTTTAATCAGAGGCTTAACTTAGGTGGAAAAGAAATTCATTTTTTTTCGTATTTTTTTTTTTTTTTCAACAATCAAATGAAGCTTTTTTAGCCAAGACAAGGAATTTCACTTTGGCTTCACAGCCTAGAGAAATTAAAGATACATTTATTCAGAGAAAATAATATGAAGGATTAAAGGAACAGTATGTGCATGAATCTGTGTGTGTACAACCATTTTTTTAAATAACAAAAACTGAAGTGAGGCCGGTTGTGGTAGTGCAAATATGCTTATTTTGTTTCACAGCAGTAGCTGACTACTCAGGCTGTAAGGTGTTCATAGTGTTCTTCAGAGAGACAGCCTGGGGGAAGAAAACTGTTTCTTAAAGTAAAGGTCTAAACAGTTTGTGTCCTGGTTTGTGTCCTAGCTGCCCTTTTCCTGATCCTAGACCTGTACAAGTTCTGGATAGAGGCTTCCCTCTATCCAGCCCAGATGATCTTCTCTGGAGACCTGATTGTATTTTGTAGTTTGGGCCTATCCTGTTGTGGATGAGACAAACCACACAGTGATGGACAAACACAATAAAAACTTAATATTGGCCTTGTAGAAGATGACCAGCGGCTCCTGGGGACAAGAAGCACAGTCTCTGCGGGCCTTCTTCCGGACAGTGTTTGTGTGAGGACCAGTTCAGGTCCAATAAGGGGATTTTTTTTCTGAAAGCCAAAAAAAAAAAAAAAAAAAGCCAATAACACACATTTTTCCTTTTTCGGGTTAAACACTTAAGATGATGTCTATGATCCACCATTATTTACACGCATTGAAACAGTTACACCAAGTTTCCTTTGGAACTTCAATCTTTTATGGCACAGAATTTCCAGTAGAGATAAAACTTTATATCTGCTAAAATCTCTTTTGTGATGTTTTTCTTTTAAGTAGCAATGACGCATATACGTCTGAACTATCGGGCTCACCTCGGTTAACTTTTAAACTAGTCAGATCAGTTAACAGTAAGTGAGCTTCCTGCTCAGAAATTGCTTATTCATAAAATGTGAACTTAATTAAAAACATTTGTCTTTAGATGACTTGTGCTCATTTGCAAAGTTGCAAAGAGCTAATAGCAATCTCAATAGTGTCTTAATCTCTAGTCATTGTACACAATTGATTTTACTTGGATATTTTCTGCAAAGATATTAAAGGTTATTTTCATACAGTTTCACTGGAAAAAATGTTGTCTGGTACCTATGAAACTTGTGTTCACAGCAAATATGAAAATCTCTCCAATAGCTGGAGCAATACCATCAAACACATTATGAAGTTAGCAGCTGTCTGTTCCATAACATCACATCTAGGGTTGTGTGACAAGGCTGAACACCATCTGCTTACAGAGAACTGGACTGGCGTAATGTCATTTGGGCTCTTTCCAGACGAGCCCCGTTCTTCCCTTTGCTGCCTCCAGGCATCTGTTTCCAGGTTCTGCAATATTTCTGGAAGATATAACTTTCCAAAGCAACAGAACCACTCTTTATTTTTAAATGTCACAGACCTCCTTTAAAAGAAAAAAAAAGACAAAAAAAACTGCATTTGTTTGAAAATCAGGTCATGAAAAAAGGCTTATGCTTTGTGCTATTGTTTCCCTTGGATTACATTTGCTTTGGCAGGCCTCTGTTGGTGGAACAGTTTTTCCTCCCCAGAAGCACACTTAATGTGAAATGTCTGGAAATATTGGGAAGTGTTTTTTTCTTGTTAAGGGTTATTGTGATGCTATAAATAGGCAAAAATAAGGAGTCTGGGGTATTTCAATGGGCTTAAAGAGCAGAGCAGCTTAAGGAGAGCATGTTGGAAAGTGATTTTGTGTTTTGGAAGGGACCTTTTTGGGCGTTAGGCTTGAGAAAAGTAACATTCAAGATGGAAAGAAGAGAAAAGTGGGTTAGTTTCCCAGCAGAGCAGGTGCTGAGTTTTACTCAGGTGGAAATATGTGAACAAACAGAATAATAAGTGTTAATTAAGACATAACAGGAGGCAGAAGAAGAGGAACTGAAAGCCTTTAGAGATGTGACTATGGGGCAAATATATTGGGAATAAAAGGATAAAAACAACTTAAAATCTATGTAGAGTTGACCAAAAAAATGGACAGTAGGTTATAATTTTCGTTCCATTGACCTTTTTCCTTCCTCTTGTGTAATGGCTCTACAAGACAGTTATGTTTGTTCATTTAGTGACTAAATTTTTGGTAAGAATGACCTTTGTTTTCTTTTAAGTACCTACTTTTTAATTGCGCTGTTGCTTTAATTTCTGGAAATGGACAACCTAATCCAAGTCCTGAGTCCACCTCTGATCTTTTAATGTTACTTCATGAGAGTAATGTGGTATGCCCCAAACCCAGAGAAGCAGATGCTAGAAGGCTGGAAACATTTTAGGGAGCTGTGGCAATAGTTGTGCTCTGGCAGTAAGAAATGCAAAGGCTGCATATTTTATTTCAGAAACTTCAAAAAAATTGAACCACCCCAGAAATGTTGGAAAACAATTAAGTCACTATATGAAAAAATTCAGCTGCCCACATTCATATTTAAAGGTATGAAATTTGACAAGGCTGAAATAATGAGTATTTTTAATAAGCACTATATTAATTCTATCTCACTTTATTATTCTCCTAATATCTCTGATAACAACATGCCCATGAGTTCTCCAGGCCACTGTAATATTTCTAGCTCACAAAGCTCTAACATGTATAGACGTAAGAACATCTGCTGGTCCAGTCTATTTGGAGCCATATTTCTTAAAACAGCCAGATGATTTTATTGTGCCACCTCTGACCTATCTCTTTAACCTTTTATCAGATACAAATGAGATTCCTGTCATTTGGAAATCTGCTGTTAAAGGTGTCGATCCAGCGGACATCAACAATTCCAGGCCTATGTTGAAATGGTCTGTTCTTGCTAAAATCTTTGAGTCTCTTGTAAGTGAGAAATTGAAGGACTATCTCATTAGTCATAATATTATATCTCATACTCAGTCTGGCTTTATGAAAGGACACAGTGCAACTAGAGCAATCTAAAAGGTAATACATGATTTTGTTGAGGCTTTAGACAGTAAGAAACACTGTGCAGCCCTTTTTATTTATCCTTCTAAGGTTGCTAACACTGTGCTATTATAGCAGAAATATACAGGGGTTGGACAATGAAACTGAAACACCTGTCATTTTATCGTGGGAGGTTTCATGGCTAAATTGGACCAGCCTGGTAGCCAGTCTTCATTAATTGCACATTGCACCAGTGAGAGCAGAGTGTGAAGGTTCAAATAGCAGGGTAAGAGCACAGTTTTGCTCAAAATATTGAAATGCACAAAACATTATGGGTGACATAACAGAGTTCAAAAGAGTACAAATTGTTGGTGCACGTCTTGCTGGCGCATCTGTGACCAAGACAGCAAGTCTTTGTGATGTATCAAGAGCCACGGTATCCAGGGTAATGTCAGCATACCACCAAGAAGGACGAACCACATCCAACAGGATTAACTGTGGACGCAAGAGGAAGCTGTCTGAAAGGGATGTTCGGGTGCTAACCCGGATTGTATCCAAAAAACATAAAACCACGGCTTCCCAAATCATGGCAGAATTAAATGTGCACCTCAACTCTCCTGTTTCCACCAGAACTGTCCGTCGGGAGGTCCACAGGGTCAATATACACGGCTGGGCTGCTATAGCCAAACCTTTGGTCACTCATGCCAATGCCAAACGTCGGTTTCAATGGTGCAAGGAGCGCAAGTCTTGGGCTGTGGACAATGTGAAACATGTATTGTTCTCTGATGAGTCCACCTTTACTGTTTTCCCCACATCCGGGAGAGTTACGGTGTGGAGAAGCCCCAAAGAAGCGTACCAACCAGACTGTTGCATGCCAGAGTGAAGCATGGGGGTGGATCAGTGATGGTTTTGGGCTGCCATATCATGGCATTCCCTTGGCCCCATACTTGTGCTAGATGGGCACGTCACTGCCAAGGACTACAGAACCATTCTTGAGGACCATGTGCATCCAATGGTTCAAACATTGTATCCTGAAGGCGGTGCCGTGTATCAGGATGACAATGCACCAATACACACAGCAAGACTGGTGAAAGATTGGTTTGAATAACATGAAAGTGAAGTTGAACATCTCCCATGGCCTGCACAGTCACCAGATCTAAATATTATTGAGCCACTTTGGGGTGTTTTGGAGGAGCGAGTCAGGAAACGTTTTCCTCCACCAGTATCACGTAGTGACCTGGCCACTATCCTGCAAGAAGAATGGCTTAAAATCCCTCTGACCACTGTGCAGGACTTGTATATGTCATTCCCAAGACGAATTGACGCTGTATTGGCTGCAAAAGGAGGCCCTACACCATACTAATAAATTATTGTGGTCTAAAACCAGGTGTTTCAGTTTCATTGTCCAACCCCTGTATATATGTTGGTCTGACAGAACAGGTGGTTGAGCGGATCGAAAGTTGCCTTCCCAACAGAACACAGTATGTGAAAGGTGAAGGCATTGCCTCTGATCAAGGTCTTTGAAACGCTAATTTACCTTTTTATGCAGACAGCTCTGTGAAGCATAAAACGTACTGTGGCATTCTTCCACACAATCTGTCTTGAAGGTTCTCTATCTTGCATGTTCCCTCCTTACATCCGTGGGTTCTCATTGGGTACTTTGGCTTCCTCCCACAGTCCAAAACCATAATGGTTGGTTTTCTAAGTTGTCCTCTATCTACTGTGAAAATGTTGTCATTTTAATGACTTATTTAACCTGCTGTATAAATACTTGACACTCTGATTTTAGAGTAGGAAATGAAGTTGTTCCTGAATTGCTCTGTTTGATAGTGTGGAATAGTAAAGATTGCTTCTCATCAGGCTGCTGACGATACTTGGTTACATTAGCATTGAAGAAGCTTCTTACACTTTTTTAACGCTTGGCATACCTTCCTTTGGTGTTGCCTTGTAATGTAAAAGATAAAATCAGAGTGTGGGTTGTAAAGCCAACAGAATATTGTTGCCAGCCCCAACACTGTCTTAATAAAGGGTTGATTTTACTCTCAAACCCTGTGTCCGTGGCAGTGAACCATCTTGTAGAGTCCTATTCCATGGTAAGATGCCAAGTGGTCCTCTTGAGGAGCATTTGTGTTTGTAGAAATGTGGTTGTCATTTTCTGTGTTCCTCCATGGCTAATCTGCAGTAATGCCTGCCAGTCACTTCTTATCCCTGAAATGCTGTTCTGGCTTTGGAGGAATGCATCACTTTGTATTCACTGCCACCCAGGGGTGATGATTACGACTCCACACCACCCAGCCCCACATAACACAATCCCACCCTGAGGCTACTCTGTCCTTCTTTAAGCTCTACAAAGGCTTTGACATTTAAGAAGACTGTTGACTTCTTAAAACCTTTGAAGGAGGCCAGATGATGGCAAGAGACGCTACAATCTAGAAAGAATTTCATTAGTGCCCCTCTGTGATTTTCCTAATACCCTGAGAGTGGGCTTTACACAAACACACTTGAGTTGGATCAGGTGGTCAAGTTGGCATTTCCAGTACATTGTTAGCTTACATACACACCGAATATTTTCATCTGTGTGATGAATAGTAGCTTGTGAATGATACTTTCCATTAAACATGGCCATGATTCATTGGTTGCACCGCTAACTGAAAACTAAAGATGCCAGCTGACGGTCTTTGTTTTCTCCTCTTTTATCGCGTTTGAGACGATGACCAACATCTCCACACACTCATTTCTCCCTGCAGCATTTTGTTGGATCCTAACTTGTTTGAAATCCATTTGCAAGGAATCTTTGTAGGTGTTTCCCATTACCTCTGCCAAAAAACTAGTTCATAGCTGTCTCTTATTAGTGAGCAACACGAAAAATAAAAGCTTAGTAAGAGATTTGAGGAATGAAAGCTTGTCGGCCAAGAAACATGTTAGAAATGCTTATCTTGCATTTATTATAATTTTTTTCTTGTTCTGATGTGCTACTTCATTGGCCTCTATGAAAGGTAGCCGAGGAAAGCAAACTCAAATTTTAATTGTTTAACCTTTTTAGTTAAAAGAAAGCGGGTTTTACATGTTTGTGTTTATTTACCTAATTATTTAATTAGATAACTTTTTTATATACTTGTATTAGAAAAAGTATTTTCAGAAAGGTGTAGTTTTCTCCAAATATACCTTGGAAATTTTCATTGATTTAAGAAAATGTGCACTCATCCCTTTCATCTTAACCAAGTTGATTCTACCTCCATCCAGCTGATTTTCTTTTCCTGCCAAAGTAGTCTCTTCCCCTGCAATATCTTCAGATGATTTGGCTTTTAATGGGGATGTTGAGAAGACAGAGAAACATGTGCCTCTTTGTTCTCTGTTTTGTGATCATGTCTTGGAAAAATGGTTTGGCAAAGTAATGTATAGGTTAATAGTTGTTTAAAGTCTGCAAGCGCAGCTTAAAAAATCCCTTAAACTGAGCAGTTCCAGTTCATAGTTTATTAGAGAAACCCCCCTTGGTTAGTCTAAAAAAAACAAATATGTTTTCAGTCTCAGCTAGGAGATCATTTAAGGGTCTGTATTCAAATATGTAGTTTTTTAAAGTTAGTGATTCAGCTGATTCAGATCACAGCCTTAATTCATAAAATAAAGGCTCAGTCCTGTAGTAATAAATCTATGTACATATAGATAATTTATTCCTGCCGTGTTTCGTCTGATCCTCTGACAGCTGGAGCTATGGCGGCTGAAGCTCCGTTAGCCGTCAGTGTAGTGCGCTGTGGCGCTGTTAATGATGGCTTTGTCAAAAATACGTCAAGTGAACTATGAAAATCACACATGGACAGAAGTATACGCTTTCCTTTTAACTTCCGTCGGGTGTAAGGCCAGTCTGCCTTATATGATCTCAGATCAGTTGGACTTATAAAGAGTGGATATCTAAAGAGACATTATGAAACCAAACATAGGAACTTCAACCAAAGCTATCTTCCTGGGTCTGACAGTAGGACAAGGACAATAAATGAATTGAGGGGACAGTATGAGCAAGCTACATGGCTGATAATAGTCTCTTACAGCTCAACAGCAAACATATGAGTGTTCACTGTGAGGACCGTGGATTTTAGGAAAACACAAAAAGCCTTTCAATGACTGGGAAATGACCAAAGAGTGCATGAAAGCCACAGCTTTCATGCACTTTTAGATGGAAAAGAAGGACAACAACTTAAGGAAAAGGTTAAGCAAGTTGCCATGCCTGCCCCAAGCACAACAAGGAGAGCAGAACTGTTATACCAAGAGGTACTGACCCAGATCGACTGTGTCACTGAAAATGCGATTAATATTGGTACTTAAATTGGATTGCACTGTTCTGTTCAGCAGATGATTTCATGTGCCTATAAATAATTCAGCAGTTAAAAAACAAAAACTCTAGTGTTAATTAAATGTTAAATAAAAATGAAAGAAAATATATTTGTCATTTGATTTAAAATGTTCGAACCCCAAAGTGTTTGGATGATGGAGGCAGTGGACCCCCTGCTATTTTAATTTGGGACCTCTGCTGTAGTTCAGTCTTGTAGATGTTTTTCTTACTTCGCTATGCTGTTAATTGTTTTTTCTCCTTTTTAGTGTAGTGTGATTCATCCTTAGTTAGCCAATAAAATCAACTGATAAAGTAAATGGATTAAATAGAGCATTATATGAAAATAATTAAAGAAACATTTTGCAATGCATCATGGCATAAAGGTTTTAACAGTTTAAATGTTAACAAAAAGTTTTTAGATAAGTATTTTTGTGTTACAGAATCAAGTTAGTCCTAAATAATAAAAAAACAAACAATAGCTAACAGCCAGGTTTCCTCCAGATCGATGCTGATAAAGAGCTAAATGTGCAACAATAAACCTTGAGGATCAGGTTTTCAAAGTTGCGACTGTATTTGCGTCGTAAAGGTATTCAAAACCGAAGGTGCCACCAGGACACCCTGACTTTGCATAAGCTATGTGTCATGTCTGCCCGGCAACAGCAGGGGACACAGGTGGCTTCTGTGAGTATTCATGAATGCAGCCAGAGTTGATGATCTCCTCGGCTGTAACTAGTAGACAGATGCACATTTATTTTAAACACTCTCTGATTGATTTTGCCTGCTAGTAACTTGGCGAACGCTGAAGATGCATCGGAACTAGTTAGAGAAAAAAAATCATTTTTTTTTTTCAGGGAATTGAAATTAGACCATGACACGAGAGATGGTGAGGAAGGCAGAGTTTTAACAGTAAACAGAGGCAGCCATGCGAAAGCGTGACTTTCATCAATTTTGGCAGGGTAACTTTTTCACTCAGCACCTCGTTCCCTTTCTATTGGTCTGCAACTCATCCCATCTGCTTCCCATTCACCTTCCAAGGAAATCCTCTTTAACCAATCAAATCAGATCTTAATCTTCCTGGCTTCTATTACTGTGGCTTAAAGGTTAGAGAAGCTTTTTAAATCCCAGAGCAGCTGGTAAAACATGGCCCTGAGGAGCTGGCATAGAGACGCTTCTTCTTGTGTCTTTTGCTTTTAAACATCCCATGTGTTGTTTGGCAGGTGACCTCAGTTTGACACACCATGCAGGGTTTATATTTACACTCTATAGTTTGTGCTTTACATACATAAAGTCTGCTGCCATATGTTATAAATCTCACATTTTATTTGTATTTAAAAGTAATTTTAGTATGCCTCAGAAAGGTAAACTATTTGAAAAGAAACATAGGACCAATTCTAAATGATGTGAGTATATTCAGTGAGGGTGTATGGTGAAGTTAAACATGTTGCAGCCTTATCTGTCTCTAACCATTATTCTGATTTACCAGAGGTAAACTCTTGATACAGACCAGTTTATTGGGATGTATTTTATTGGGCTAGGTGTCCCAGAGCAGTTTGAAATAAGCTGGATGCGAGGCTTTTTAATTTTTGAGGATGTCTCTTTATATTCAATGTCAGCTTGGCTCAATTTAGTTGCCACGTTCTCCTATAGCTGCACTGTTTGAGTGTATGGGAAGGAAAAAGCTGAAAAACAGTTAAAGAGTATGTTTAAATGTCGATATATTCACATCTTGATGGGACAGGTTTGATGTTTTCATATGTAATCTAGCTATCTGTAACTGGAAAAAATAAATTAAATAAAAGCAGACAAGAAGAGCATTGTGTCTTTACTGTGCACTTTATTTTTATCAGATCTTTCAGAATTACATTTCATAATGTTTATTTCTTCTCTTCCTACTTTTTGCAGAGCTTAATCCCAAAGGTAAGTGTTCTGTTAGCAGTTCTGGATAGACTAGAGCAAGTGGAAACATACTGTCTCTGTTAAAAAGACAAACATGCCTGCTAGATGCATACATAGCCACTATATGCTGCATTTTAAAAGATACACTTAAAATCCAACACTTTGACTCTCAAAAATGTACTAATCATCAATGGTACTCTAAATACTTTCCAAACACGCTCACTACCGTATATACAGGAAGAGGCTGCTGTCAAATGTTTATGTTCCTGTTATGTGATACTTGGCAAAAGTCTCTCACCCACATACACATTTCCTCAGTCTCATGAAAATGTAAATATGCATTTTTATCCATTTATTCTTTCATATTCTATGTTGTTTACACAGTAATATCATCTTTCTCACTCACATTACTTGACAGACATGTTTTAGTACACACTTTGTCACCAACATTTGTATGGCTGTCCTTGTAGGCGAATAGAAATGCTTCCACTGGTATTTTGTTAACTGACCTAAACCAATGCCTAACACTCAAATTACCCAAACTCTCTCACTAGGTTAGTTTTACCTGGACAGTCCAGCTGTAGTTTCCTAGTAAGAAATCAATGTTTGTTTTAGTCAGTTTTAGTTTGTGTGTTTTGATGCAAAGTGGGATCTCCTGTTATCTGGTGTGGGCTTCTATTGCACTCCTGCAAACACTTATGAAATATTCAGTCCTTTAAGGATTATTTATATGTTGCCTATTTGCAACAAATGTGAAAGGCACATTGCTTTCCATTTAAGACAAATGGGTCCAATTCATATCCAATTATGTGCCATTTCAGTTAATATTTTATTCCAATCCAGTTTATTCATTCCAGTATTATCATAAAATCAGATTTACATCCAGTCACATTTTAGATCTGTTTCAGTTCAGTTTAAATTATAATACGCTGCAGTCAAATTCAGTTGATCATTAAATGCTGATTGCATTGAAATCTTGACCTTTCTGTAAATCATCATCCCAGGAGCACCAGGCCAGGAAAACTTTCTATGGAAAAGGAAAAAAACACAAAGTTAATGACAGCAATAACTGTCAGTGGTTCCTTCTAGGAAAGACACAGAGCAGCTAAACACAAGACCACCGAGTCAGGAGTACTTCCTGTTGGGGATATAATACAAAAAAATGACATATATTAAATAAAATATTTTACAGCTTCATTACACACAGAGTGATATATTTGTATATAAGTGTTTAGTTCTGGTTGCTTTGATGATTATGAATTACTGTCCACGAAAACTAAAAATGAAGTTTTACTGAAAATTACATTTTACATAAAACCAATAAAAAATTTTTTAATGCAGAAATGTAATGGTTACTCAGTCACTGGTGAAACTGTTGACCCAACAGTTGTCCAGCAGACACCGACAACCTCCACAAAAAGGTTAAGCTGCAAAAGATCATTGGAGCTGGCTGATCATGTACACTCACCGGCCACCTCATTAGGTACACCTTGCTAGTACCGGGTTGGACGCCCTTTTGCCTTCAGAACTGCCTTAATCCTTCGTGGCATCGTTTCAACAAGGTACTGGAAACATTCCTCAGAGAGTTTGGTCTATAATGACATGATAGCTGTAATGTTGACATGATGCTCAGTTGGTACTAAGGGGCTCAAAGTGTGCCAAGAAAATATCCCCCACACCATTACACCACCACCACCAGCCTGAACCGTTGATACAAGGCAGGATGGATCCATGCTTTCATGTTGTTGATGCCAAATTCTGACCCTACCATTCGAATTTCGCAGCAGAAATCGAGACTCATCAGACCAGGCAACGTTTTTCCAATCTTCTATTGTCCAATTTTGGTGAGCCTGTGCGAATTGTAGCCTCAGTTTCCTGTTCTTAGCTGACAGGATTGGCACCCAGTGTGGTCTTCTGCTGCTGTAGCCCATCCGCCTCAAGGTTCGATTTGTTGTGTGTTCAGAGATGCTCTTCTGCAAGCCTTGGTCGTAACGAGTGGTTATTTGAGTTACTGTTGCCTTTCAGCTCGAACCAATCTGGCCATTCTCCTCTGACGTCTGGCATCAACAAGGCATTTGCGCCCACAGAACTGCCGCTCACTGAATATTTTCCCTTATTCGGACCATTCTCTGTGAGCCCTAGAGATGGTAGTGCGTGAAAATCCCAGTAGATCAGCAGTTTCTGAAATACTCAGACCAGCCCGTCTGGCACCAACAACCATGCCACGTTCAAAGTCATTTAAATCACCTTTCTTCCCCAATCTGATGCTCGGTTTGAACTGCAGCAGATGGTCTTGACCATGTCTACATGCCTAAATGCATTGAGTTGCTGCCATGTGATTGGCTGATTAGAAATTTGCATTAACGAGCAGTTGGACAGGTGTACCTAATAAGGTGGCCGGTGAGTGTATGTATTCATGGATAATAATAGAAAGGTGTTTCAAGGTATTTAAGGTCCTGTGTGATCTTTTCACTGTCAGTGATGATTTGGGGCGCCATTTCACCTGTTGAGATTGGTCCACTGTGTTTTCTGATGTCAAATGTCAGGCAGCCAACTATTAGAAAACTGACAAGTTTATGGAGATGCTGATTTCCTTTTCCACCAGGACTTGGCTCTTGGCCACACTCCCAAAAGTAGCCTTATCTGCTTTAATGGCCATGGCCAGGCATGTAATCAGGATCCATGAATCACTCTTAGTCTGACCCCTCCTCTGAGGCCAATTTAGCATGGGAGACCCTGCCGGGAGCTGAAGCTCCAGGCAAAATGTCCCTCAGGATCATCGGGGTACACAAACCCTCCACCATGTTCAGGCGGCGATTTAACAGAGGAGTAAAATAACTGCATTTTCTTAAACTGAATTTTAGGTTTTCATCTTCTGTAAGCCATCCAAATTAACAGAAATAATCACACTTTTTTAATTGAATTATTTAAATAAATCAACTTTAATTTTTTTTTTGTTTATCTGTAAGATGCACCTAAATTTTGAATACAGTTAAAAACAAACGCACTCAGCAACTTTCTATGCGAGAAGTAAACAAATAGTACATAGAGCTTTGTCAATGTCTTCATCCAGTAAGAAAGCACAGTTAAGTCAGGAGCACTTTCAGAGAGAGAGAGAAATCTGTTGTTGCAGATTAAACATAAAAAGAGAATCTTTTCATTTTTGTCCTTTAAGTTTTGTTACTTTTGGGTTTGTTTTTATATATATTTTAGGTGGGGTGCGGGTTACATCGTCATCTAAAGATGTGATATTCACATTTTCTTATTTTTATTTAGTTTAAAAATGAACAAATGTGGTTTTAATTGTCTCTACATCAAAATAAATCATCCACATCATCTTATGGAAGTGAAGTAGGTAATGCATGACAGCTGCGTGTGAGCAAAGCTTTTGAGGAGTGGAATGTGCAGGGATTGTTTCTTTTTATTGTTTTCCCAGTGGCCCACACAAAAAAAGTCCATGTGCAGATTACATCCAGTTTCCACACATATCTTCTATACCCACACAGATACTGCGTGGTGACATCACTGCAGCTGCGGATTTAACCTGATCCTGCACACGGGGTCTTCTCCTCAAATTTTATTCTCTCTCTTTCATTCAGTTTACCTGCAGAGACATGCAAATATAAGCGGATTTAACCTAATTTGACTCATTCTTAATAAATCCTCATTTTATCAATCTTATTGCAAGCAGCATTCTGTGGGGTTTCAGTGAATGAAACTGAAGTGTACACTCTAAAAACTCTCAGTAAACCAGTTTGCAGAGGAAGAATAATCTAGCAACAGGGGGATGATTACCAGACAACTCTTCTAAATCAGATATACTCTTGAGTAGATGTACCTTTTTGTCACTGAATTAGTTTTTGACTTCAGTCGGCATAACTCGTCTCCTCTAAAAGCAAAACATATATATTTTATACTTCATTATGTCACCATTTTTATTTTAAATGAAATTTCTGATGGACATGCTAACAATTTCTGACCCAACATTTTTTCAGGCATAACTTAAAATATGACTTGAAGTTTTTAGTGCCTCATTTTATGTTTATGAACCTTACTTCTGTTTGATCTCTTGACAAATGAGAAAGATTTATAGAGGAGGAGCAATCTTCCTAGTATCCAGACAGGAACTAGCACTTCATGAAAAAAATGCTACATTCATTTTAGTTTGCCGTTATCATGATTCCCTGGAACTCCTGTATGTTTCCTTCTCCTAGGATGGATTCAATTCAATTCGTTTTTTTTATATAGCGCCAATTCACAACACATGTTGTCTCAAGGCACTTCACAAAAGTCAGGTACATGCATGCCAATTAATCCTAATCATTGAACAGTGCAGTCAGATTCAGTTATTTATTCAAATTGGATAAAACGTTTTTCTGTCTTAAGGAAACCCAGCAGATTGCATCCAGTCAGTGACTTGCAGCATTCACTCCTCCTGGATGAGCATGTAGAGACAGTGGACAGTCACTGGCGTTGACTTTGCAGCGATCCCTCATACTGAGCATCCATGTAGCGACAGTGGAGAGGAAAAACTCCTTTTTAACAGGAAGAAACCTCCAGCAGAACCAGGCTCAGTGTGAGCGGCCATCTGCCACGACCGACTGGGGGTTTGAGAGAATAGAGCAGAGACACAAAGAGAACAAAGAAGCACTGATCCAGGAGTACTTTCTATGGGAAGGAAAAGTATATGTTAATGGGTGTAGCTCCGTTAGTCGTTTCACCTAGAAAGAAGGAACAGATAAACTCTGAGCCAGTTTTCGAGGTTAGAGTCTGAAAGAGAGCACATATAATTAGTTACAGTAAAAGCTCAGTCAATCGCCATGTCTAGAAGAGATCCAAATCATATCTGATTGTTTTATTGTCAGAGTTTCGTTAAAAAAGGATATGGCCTTCAAATTGTACAGTGATGTATCTCCCTTGAAAAACCATTGAAAGATGTGAAAGATGAGAGCTAGTTTTGAATTCATACAACTTTGTGCTTAGAGAAAACTATCTCCAAGCATGCACACACTCATTTTGTAGTCTCTCCCAATATCAGCCACATTTTCTTTAGCATGCAGCAGTTTATTTACACTATAATACTGGACTTTGGGTGCATAATGAAATAAAACTATAAACTGTTGAAAAGATAGTTCCTCTAAGGCTTCTCAGTTCCCTGACAGTATGATTTATGAAGGATATATAGGAATACATTTCAACATGGCCTTGTGAAATGGTTGTAACACACATGCTGAAATAAAGTCAATATGCTGGTAAGTTTCAGTGTTCAGAGCATATTCTGTAATGACAACTTGGGAGAACTTAGAGGTTTGAAAACACTCATCCAGTCACGAAAATGTGAAGAGTAGTCGCTTGTCCTCCACCCTCAGGTGGGAGCTTATATAAAATGTAAAAAACTGCAGTGTGAATGTGAATCAGAAACTTACAACAATCCTGTCATTTGTTCAAACTTTGCCGGCGGTAAAAGTGTTGATCATTCGCCGTACATCTAACAGAGCTTCTCCATAATCACAGTGACCACATGTTTATGTGACATTACTTTGTGTTTGCTGAATGTGATTTGTTATTTAACTATTCAGTCATCCAGAGCGAAGGTCAACGACTAAAGTAGGCATGTGAGGACTGAAGAAACTGGACCACAGTCCGTCTTTCTGTTTTAAAACTTGATCCATTTTTTTACCCCCTTATTTTTTGGGGATTTGTTATTTTTGGCCTTACTGCTTTCCTTTTTCTTTATGTCTTTTAGTTTTTGTATTTAAACCAAATTGAATTATTAAAATGATTACAAAGTAATTGGTTTTCTGGAGGTAAAAGGTGCATAGTAGTTGTAGGTAATTAGTCCTATTTAAAAAAGGATTGGACATTGCACCCCCTTCCAAAGCCAGCTGTCAATTCTAGTTATTTCTGTAGCAGTCTCTCTGATGCTGTTCCAGTTTTTTCAGGTTTTACCTCTTCTCCCCTGGTTACTTTGCTTCATCTCTTCTTAAAAACTCTTTCCCTCCATCTTTCTTCCTCTCACTCTGTTATTTTTACTAAGTCTAGATTTCTGCCAAGCTCAGCTCTGCTTAAGATCACAAGATAGTTGTCATTAGACATACCTCTCCTTCTTCTGCTGAGATATGAGTTTTTACAAAACTTCCCTTTTGGATCTTCAACAGACACACCTTCACAGTTGGTATTGACATTAAGTCTCCTAGCACTCAGGTACTCTGTAATCTGAACAGCCATAGTGCTTCTTGTGCTTACACATGTTGACCTCTTAGCTATTTGGAGAGAAAGCCTTGGAGGTGATGTAGTGACCCTGTTTAATTTCACAACAAGCTACCTAAAGAGGAAGTTGGCTTCCAATTAGAGGGTGTTTTTCTAGAAAAAAACATCAAAGGACAAAGACTGTAGAGGAACCCAAATCATTGCAAGATAATATGTTTGTAGTAGCAGTGTTGGTAATTGTAGTTTAATGGAAAATACATTTTAACTCTGAAGTATTTACTTTTCATTAGGAGTTCCCAGGGTTCTCCAGTCCAGGTTCAGTCTTCCTCTGGCACTGGTGTGTGTACCTTCATCCCCAGCCAAAACCACCAAGTTTAAGATCACCGTGGACACCAACCAACCACCAGTTGACCTCAGCGCTATCTTTAGAGGTAACTATTAATATTTTGCATTATAATATTTTCAGAATTTGTATTAAAAACTGAAAACTTTATAATTTTTTGTAAATATTTTAAAACATTCAAAAATTAATATCGTTGTAATATTTAATGCTTGAATTATATTTAAACTAAATGTCCCTAAAATATAAGTTTAAAGTTTGCTGCTGAAGACAATATTTAACAATAAATAGCTAAAATAACAGAAATTGTGTCGTAAAATTTCAGATCTGATTACAAACACAGATGAATTTGTTTCTATCCCTGGTAAAGATTTGTAAAAAGCCTTAAAATAAATTTATCTTTTGTTGCTGTTGTATTATCTCTCACTGAAAAATGTAGAAAAATTCAGTCTTTAATTTGAATAGATTTATTCAGAGAGGAAAAATCCCATGTTAAGAAAACAAATGTTTGTAAAGTGGCACATGTGTTGGAAGCACTGCTGTTGACATGTTTAACAACAGCATTCAGCTTCTCCTCTAACATTTCATATGGTTGGAGCAAACAGCAACAGGGATTTTTGAAAAAGTCTTTGCAGTATTTCTCTACATCATCCAGAGTCCTGCTCCTCTCTTATTAACTCTTCTCTTAAGCTTACCACTCATCTTTTTCTATATGATTTAGGACTGTTGACTGTGATGGCCATGGAAGAAGTTTGATTTTGTGTCTGGTGAACCATTTTTGTGATAATTTGGATCATCGTCCTGCCAAAATAGCCCATGCATTCCAGTTTCACTTTTTTATTTGTATTTCAAAGAGTACATGATGCCATCCATCATGATCTTTTACAAGTAAATGGGCCCACAGTACCACAGATCGTTCACCTTAATGAAAATTGGTGAATGAGGGGCTTTGCTGCTTAATGACCCTTGTTTGACGCCCACTCCCTTCAGTGTTTGTTTCCAGAAATCTCAATGTTTGTCTCATCCAAATCACGCTTCCAGTTAAAGTTTATTATTTATACTGCAGGAAGTTTATTTGAAGCTCCTAGAAAGTCCAATCAACTTAAAAAAACACTTGCATGGAATATCTTTTCTTTCCATTCTTTTGAACATCATGCTCCATATCACAAACCATATTTAACCAGGGAATTGGCTGCACTAGAATTTTAGTCCAAGGCAAAAACAAAAACATGAACTTCAATCACTGGAAAGAAATTAGAGAAATTTGTAGCTGTCACAATGTTTTTACATTGATATGGATGGCCTAATGTTTGACTGTGGTTGAGTCTTTATATGAATGCGTTTTGCATGGTTATTTGTGATTCTCTGTTAACCTCTTTTTCTCCAGCAGTCGGCTATTTTCAGCAGTTTTGTTGTCTAAACACAAACTCAGTAGTGCTACTGATTGTGGGTTTTTTCTTTCATGAGGGATTTGTGTAAGCTTCCATTGTGTTTGTGAAGAGTGCGACTGTATCTTGTTCACCTTTGTTGGCGTCTTGTATCATGATAGGCTGTCGTATCTGTCTCATCAGGCTGTTTTCTTCTTTCTGTTTCCCTCTGCAGAGTTTTCAGCGAAAACAGAAGATAAGGATGGGAACAGTTTGGCTTTTCAGTTTCTGTCCGGAGCCAAAGTTACTGTGCTGGCCTCAAAGACCTCCCGTGAGTCTGAGTATGGAACCACATACAGGAGGTGGTGCTGGTTAACCTCCATCAAGGCTAGTTAGAATGTGGGATTAAGCTTTTTAAAAGGTTTCCCTTCCTAAATAATATCCACAGCTGCTGATGCTATTTTTAGCGCTTTTTGTAACATTTCATACCACAATTGACAAGCAAAAAGACCTGATCAGCTCTTTTGTGTTATTACTACTTATTACAGCCAGAAACATTTGCAATTCACTTTCCTGCAGGATGTGATAAATTGTATTTGTGATAAATATAACATGGTGGATAAAAACGTCTGCTGCTGAAGGTTAAGGAAAGTCAGCAAAAGTTTGCACTGTGTCTCCCTTTTTTGTAGAGCGTTACCGCATTCAGAGCGACAGTTTCGAGGACATGTGGCTGGTGGTGAAAGAACTTGTTCAGAGATTTGATCAACATTTCTCCAAACTTGGAATCAAAGACTTCAAGAAAAGTTTTAGTGGTCCAATGCCGCTTCAAGAGTACTTCCTGTCTGTAGACAATCACTTTCAGGTAGATATAACCAGGCTCGTCATGTTTTGGAGTCATAAAAAAAGTAAAATAAGAAGTTAAATGGTTGCCTTTGCATTTTGTTTTTGTTCATCGCAGCTGCGTGTCAGTGCTCAACAGTATCAGGATCTGCTGTCTGAGCGAGCCGTCCAGTTCAGAGCTATCCAGCGGCGCCTGCTGACTCGATTCAAAGACAAGACCCCGGCACCTCTGCAGAACCTGGACTCACTGCTAGATGCCACTTACAACCAGGTCAGAGACACATAAGCATGATGCCTGTCCACAGTCTGTAGGGGGGGGGGCCTTGCGCTGTGTGGATGTTGCTTCGTCAGATTTTCGGGGATGAAGGTCACCTGTGGGGTGTGCCCACGTGCTGGGGGGGAGGGGGGATTCATGGCATTTGGGTTCGGGGGCATGTCTTCACTATCTGTGTTCTGGTTGGGGGTGGCCCTGTGGGGAGATTCTTGTCGGGGTTCATTGGGGGTGGGGAGCTCATGGGGTTGGGATCGGAATTCATTGTTCATTATTCTGTGGTGGATCTGGTTGGCGGGCTGGTTTGTACCATGTGGACCCCTCTTTTGTTCATGGCCCCCTCTCCAGATGAGGATGGGGGTCATTTGGGACTGGGGTTGGGGCGGGGGGTCATTGGGGACTGGGGTTTGGTCAGGGGGTCGGGGCCCGGGCCGGTTTAACTCAGGTTCAGGCATGAGCCTGGGTTAGCCCGGACCAGGTTCTTGTGCTGGGGCGGTCTTCCTGTCTCCCCGGAGGGAAGGGGACCACCTCCTGGGTCCGGGGCTGGTTGTCCCTATGGGGTACCTGGACCTGGGAGTATAGAGTATGTATGGGGAGTGTGAGTGAGTGTACGACATCCATTGTTGCTTGTCTTTACGTTGGGTGCGTGGGTGTGAGTTTTTTTATGTGACGCATGAGGGTGAGAATGTGTGATTGTGACTGTGTGTGCCTGTTTTTTGTGTCAGGTTGGGTCTTGGACTGCTCCCTCTCCTGGATCAGTTTAGGCCCCCCATCAAATGTGGGGCCTATTCCCTTCCCTCCACACTACCTGCCGGTGGTTGGTGTTTCTGCCTGCTGGTGTAGTTGTGGTTCTCGGTATCCAGGGCTGAGTGCTTTGGTGTGTGCTGGCTCACTCCCGGTGGCTGCTTGCCAGGGCAAACAGCAAACAACCTCAATACATTTATAAAATAGGAATTGTGGATTTTCTTTTGTCCAAACAGGTTAAAGTTATTCACACAGGTTTAAACATACATATAAACCCCCACTAATAAATTGTTTAAGGGTTCCTAGCAATATGCATCTTGCATAATTCTGGCTGGATATTTGACCCCTCTTCGTGTTTTCAGAAATTGTAGACCTTATTTTAAGTAGTTTATTTCCTGGCATGAACTCAGCTTACAAGGATAGTTAAATCATTTTCTATAGGGTTTAAGTCCGGGCCAATACAGAAGTGTAAAGTTAGTCTGCTGTATTTATTTCAAAACCAGTTTTGACGTATATAATCCTGTTGAAACATCAAATTGTGTCCCAAGTTTCAACTATTGAGAAGTTGAATTAGGAGGAATTAGAAGAATTTGGATGTAGTGGCTGTTCTTCATGATCCCATCCACCCTGTGCAATTCACCTCTACCATTGGGTGCAACACAGCCCCTGAGCATGATGTTACTTCTCCATGCTTGTCAGTTGGTTAGGACCTAAGAACACTGTCTTAGGTTCGTCCTTGACTCGTCCAAATACATTTTCTTGTCATTATGGCCAAAAACTCAATCGTCTCCTCTGAGCATCATACGTATCTCCAAAAAGCATTCAGTTTGTCCAAATAAGCAGCTATAAATTGCAGTTAACCTTGAAGGTGTCTGTCGAAGTAGAAGTAACAGTAAATTTACTTCACGGTGGACAGTGGCTCTGCCGGTTTAGCATCTTCCAAATTGTGATTGGCCTGAGTCTGTTTTTTTCCTATGGTGTTCTTAAAAATCCTGATTAATTTCAAGCTGCTGGGCAGGGGATGTTGGAGCTTGCCTCTTGCATCTGTCAAACTCCCAACAAACTTTATGTATGTATGGATGGATTGATGGATTGATTTACTTTCATATGATGGTGGTAGTGTGGGTTAGAGGGTTGACTCCTTTACCCAATAGGAAATTCCAAAAGGACTACAATCCCAATCACAGATCAAAACTGGTTTGGAATGGATAATAGAGATGGAATGGATAATAATACCATTAGGGCCTAGAATGACCCTGACCTCAACTGTGAGCTCTACTGTTTCTGATTAGAAGAGCAGCCACAACTATGACAGGATTAGGGTTCACAGCTGCAACAGCATGTGGTTTCTCCGCAACTTACTGAGGTACATTTTTACATATATTATGTACTGTATATATCTTGGTCTGTATGTATAATTTTGACCCTCTGTGTATTAGAGAGGTTTACAAACAAATTCAAACTTGTGAATCTAATTCTTGTTGTTAAAATTCATTGAACTTGTTTGTTGCATCATCATTCTATCCTGAAAAGAACGGCTCTAATGCATACTTAAAAGCCTATAATTAACATTACATTTATTTCCATAGCTGGATGTGAACCCCTGACCAGTCGTGTAGGTGGAAACTAGCAAGACAGAAGGCAGAAGAAACTTTTACTGAAGCTCTGTGGATTTAGCAGGCAGTTTTTGTGTTCTTTCCTTAATTTTGTATTCGAATAATACAATCACACACAAACACAACCATCAATGACAAAGAATGTGAAAGAGAGAGAAGAGCTAAAAATGCATCAGTAGTAAGCAGCACCTCTTTAAGCTTCTCTGACTGTGTGTGTGTGTGTGTGTGTGTGTGTGTGTATGTGAAAGTGGGTGTGAGCTCACAGCTAATCGCCTAAACAGAGGAAGTCCATAAACCACCAGACCACAAACTTCACACTGTAAATTCACACTAGCACATCATAACTTTGTGCCTGCATGCACATCTATGTTTCAAAGGACCAATTTCAATTTTAGTTCTTCTGAGTGCGGATGTTTGTGGAGGCTGTCAGGACATCTTGGACAGTCCATACATTGTGACACCTTGTGATGTCTGAGGGTCAAGACTATAATGATGTTCATATGTGTTTGGGGTTGGATATTATTTTAATTCAATTCAGTTTATTTATATAGTGCCAATTCACAACACATGTTGTCCCGAGGCACTTTACAAAATAAAATAAGAAAAAAAAAGTTAATTCAAATCGAATCAAGCAGAGTCAATTATTCAAAGTCCATTACACACAGTCCAAGTTATCAAGCAATGCAGTCAAGTTCTGTTTATTATTTACTATTTATAACAGATTGCATCCAGTGACTGACTTGTAGCATTCACTCCTCCTGGATGAGTATGTAGCAACAGATGGAGGCATTGACTTTGCAGCAATCCCTCATACTAAGCATTTATGTTGTGACAGTGGAAAGGAAATCTCCCTTTTGAACAGCAGAACCTGGGCTCAGTGTGTGCGACCATCTGCGATGACCGACTGGGGTTTGAGAAGACGGAGCATACACACAAAAAACACAGAAGCCCTGCTCCAGGAGTACTTTCTATGTTAAAGAAAAGTGAAACTTTAATGCAGTAGTAGCTCCTTTTAGAAGCTTCATCTAGCCGAGAAACACAGCTAAGCAGATAAGCTCTGAGCCAGATTTCAAGTCTATAGGATGATAGAGATCACATACAGTTTAGCTATGTCTAGGAGAGATAGGGTTAAACACTGAAAGAAAAAGCCAATTGTATCTTCAATAGAAGGAGAAAATTAGGTTGTTGGCAGCAGTAGCCCAGCCAATGCCCCCCTCCAGGAAGATGTTACAGCTAAACAGAACACCAAGCCAGGTGTAGCTTTTATAAAGAGAAAAACCACAGAAAGAACATGAAGTTAAAAGCTGAATTAAGAGCAAATAATGCAAAATTGGAGAGTAGTAGGAGAATGCAGCAGAGTGAGGATAAGTGGTCATTTTGCCTCCAACAGCCAAAACCTATAGCAACATAACTACAGAGATAACCCAGGATAACCTAAGTCTCTCTAACTATAAGCATATTTGGGTTCATGCCTCTCATGTGGGGGTCATCTGGGGGTTAAGGTTAGAGCGCTATGCTCAATGATTTTATTGGAAAAACCCACACATCCTTGTGTTTGGACAGTAAAGCTGAGATCAGTGTAAAACTGATTTTAAATCAAAGCATCTGTCCAGCTCTTTTCTCTCTCTTTTCTAAACCTTACAGTAGGGCGGAACTGTGAGTATCTGAGTGAGATGAAGTGATGGTTGCTTGCCCTTGCTGTTTACTCTAGAGGCTGAATTGGCGGTCGTCTTTTCCACTTTTCGTTAGCTTCTCATTAGCTCAGCAGGGCTAGGGGACATCATCTCTTCATTAGCTGTTAGATTTGTCAACATTTCGCTATTTAGTCGTGTGTGATCAGAGCCTTGCTATATCCAACAATGTGCTTTGATACCTCTCTCATTTCATGTAAAATGATTTCCGGGATTCTCGGACCTTAGTTGGAGCTTAATGAAAGGAAATGAACTTACTGAATTACTAATGCCATTTAGGCTAAAATAAACAGTGTTCACCTTAAGCTGGCCATGTGCCCGATCTAAACATGTCCACTTTTAATTTTTTTTTTTTTTTATACTAGCAATGGTTAATCTCTTCACCCTAAGTAATTTAATCATCTGCATTTGTTATGATATTTATCTATGCAGTGTTAAAATAAACAGTCAGCTGGTTTGTTATGTTAAAAGACTGAATATTAGGTTTGGAAACTGTGCTGCTGGGTTGTTTTTTTTCTTGCCCTCTTAAATATCTGCTATGATCCACAATTGTAACTTTGCTGTAGTTGTTCAAATGCAGAAGCAGCTGACTAAGCATTCCAAACACTAATTAATGCCTGGCGTAAGACCCCAAATCTAAAAAGAGATGTACAAAAGAGAAAAAGTAAGTTTTAACCAATTCTTTCTGCCGAAAGAATGTCAAACCAATATTATGAGTTATAGCTGTGGTAGCACATTCTAGACACCAGCATCTCTTCGCACAAAATTCATCTGTTCGTTTGTTATGACGAAGAAGAGCTGAGCTTAGAAGTGAAGTTCTCTATTCACCAGTCCACCTATGTTCTGAGCCTCATATATGGTCATCCAATATGGATCATGACTGAAGGAACGAGATTCTGTTTACAAAGGGCTGAAATGAGCATCCTCTGTAAGGTGACTCGACCCAATCTTAGAGATAGGCTGAGGGGCTCGTTCATTCAGGGAAGGCTTAAAGTAGAGTCACTGCTCCACCCTTTTAAAAGAAGCCAGTTGAGGTGGCTCAAACGTCTGATCGGGATGCCTCCTGGGTGCCCTTCTTTAGGGTATTTCTGGACATGTCTTTCTTGGATGACACCCAGAATGTGCTGGGGTGAATACCTTGGGAGCACCTAGAATAAGCTCAAGATAGTTGCTGGGGAGAGGGATGTCGGAGCTTCCCTCTCGCACCTGTCAATCTCCCAATAAATTTTGAGGATAAATGGATGGATGGATTGCTGGATGGATGGATGACACAAACAAACAAAAAGAGAGACTAAGTTGCAAGAATAAAGTATGGTTCATGATGTACAACAAATTGTGTAATTGCAGGCATTTTACTTTGAAGTTGTGTACCTGTACTTGGCAAAGAGAGTTGTCTTCCTCTTTTATTTTGTTTTTGACAGCTTTGTTGGTATTATATCAAGAGTTTAACAAAAAACGCCTTTAAAGTTGTTAAGTTGTTGTATCTATTATTTTATAGTAAGCCTCTCTAATGTAATGTCAGTCTTCTACAAAGGTTTCTTACAGAATTTGCATCATTGGTAAAGTATGAGTAACCTTGTAACTCACACTCCTGACCTTCCATAATCCATAAGTGTCTAGTCTTTCAAAATGCCAGTGTCTCACATCGTTCTGGTTGATTTTTAGCTGTGAAATCTGGACTCTGCCTCCTCAAAATAATGCTTTCTGCTGTCGCTCCTGTCCATCATTCTTACTTTCTCAGTCTTCCTCTCCCTGCTTATTTCTCTTCCCGCCATCTAGCAGCTCGTATGCGGGAAGTTTCTGACACACTATACACTCTGTAATGTATACACATCGCCATAATGGAGGCTATTGATGGCTGGTCGGAAGAGTGATGAATGCGTCAAATTAATAATTCATGTCAGGATTAAAAGTCATGCTTCCGAAGACCAGCTCAGCAGTTTGGCTACAGATTTTTTAAAAGGTTTGAAATCCTGCTTTTTAGTTTTTGACTGGGGTTTAATAAGTGAAAATCAAATATGTCCTTATTTAAACTACTCATTGTTATTTTTTTTCTAGATAAATGAGTTTTTATTAAATATCTTTGTAGTATTGCTTCATCAGATTCATGTTTTTAGTTGTTGTGGAAATTTTAAGATAAAAATTATATCCAAATCATTTAATAATCATTTAGGTTTATTGGAGCTTACTTAAATCTTTCTGTGTCATTTCTAGGATTACCATTTTTAACACCACCTCACACATTTGATTTAAAGTGGGAAGTTTCAGTTTTTGTGATCTTCTCCAGCCTGGAACAGGGATTTAAATCAGTGTTTTTCCTATGTGAACCCTCCACCAGGTGAAACCCAGTTTGACTATTTTGAAAGCAGAATTTTTATGAAAGTTTACCTCATGAAGCCATGGCACCATGCCTGTAATCACACCGTTGTCAGACTCGTAAAGGAATGTGTGGCCAATCAGGAATGTTGGTGAACCAGGCACCTCTTTCATTTGGACTCAGAGGAATGTCTGCTGGGTAAATTTTCTGCATCAATCTTGGATGATTGTGGGGGGAAGAATTTCTCCCACCTCATTAGCAGGGTGTGTGTCTCCACATGCAGTGGCCAGTCATCACTGACGAACCGTCAGAGATAAGAGGAATAGGCTCCCTGTGAGAATACTCTGTGGTCCAGTGTGCATTTATACAGTGAAGGATAATATTTCCATTGTTCATGCTGCCTTTGTAGGTCCATATTTTATTCATGAACTTCTGAGATCTAGCAGGCCACATCTTAGTTTAAATGTGTGTACGTTTAAATGCAAAAACTTTCATCTGCCGTCTAAAGTGGCCGAAATCCAAAATATACTCAGTATGTCAAGTAGGCGCTTATGATTTATGGTTTTCAGAATAAAGTAAGACTTATGAATGATGGCTTGTGATGTGTTGGTGTAGCTCATTGAGCATACAAACCAGCAATGGACCAAAATCACCAGCTTGTTTGCAGGCTGTTTTAGTTCTCTGAATGTTTCTCTTGGTTAGAAGAAAGTTTCTCCTTTACCCTCTATGTCACTGCTTAAAAAGCCATCTTTCTCTATGGCTTTTACACTGTCCACTTTAACTGTTGTCTAAGTACTCTCTAGCTGCCAGAGGTGTGCATAGCATTAGTGTTCTTCTTTCTAAATACCGTACTAACCTTTTTAACTCCAGGACTAACGCAGAGCTGTCACTCAACGAAATAAAAACTAAAAGCCCTGAATGAGTCTGTGCAAGATGAATGAAGTAAAGGCCAAAGGGGGCTGAAAAGGGGAGAGAGTCTTTTCAGTTTACATAAATATTTTCCTCAGCACCGTTTCCTCTTGAGGCGAAACGCTCATTGTTTGTTAGTATTAGCATTAGCGCTGGGCTAGCAGGAGCTGCTTTCTGGGAGGTGGCGGGGGATCTCGAGAGCCATTCTGGGCCAAACCAAGCGGAGTCTCCCTGTAATTATGAGTTCAAACGCTGGAAGAGGGTGGCTTGCTGACTGACGGGGTGACTGACAGGCCATCCAGGGCCCTCGCTGGGCCCCTAATGGAGGCTTCTAGTAGACAGCCGCTTGATTTATCTGGCCCCAAATGGTGCTCCAAACACGGTTAAACATAGATCCCACTGTGGAGAGCAGGACCACCACCTTTAACAGTCAGATCTCTCAACTCCGGTATCTTTGTATGAGGAAAAAAAAATTATTTTTAAAGCTTGTATATATTTTTTTCTGAATTAGCCATTAACAGCTTTTCTATTTTTTTTTTTTTTTACAAAATATGCACTATTGTGTTTCATATTTTAATTGAGATAACAAATTAGTCAGATTTTGGAAAACTCACAACTTAAAGCTTATAGTTTTTGAAATGAGGTTCTGTGAAGGTATTGGCAGTAATAGATCCTGTACCTGCAGTGAGTTAGAAAAAAGTGACAAGTTTGTGAGTTATTAAGGACCCAAATGCAGAGACTGGCTGTGCCAAGAGTAGACTTTTTAAAAATAAAATGACGTCCGGAGGATGCACAGAGCTTTGCTGGGTGTTGTTTCCAGCATAAGAACCTCAGGGTCCCATCCTGGAATGGCTGGGGTTTTCGATGTCTGGATAACGTCTTTGAGACTTTGGACCCATACGATGTGCTGTAGGAACAGTAAGGAGTCCAAACCAGTGCAGCACAATTGTAAGAGGAAGATGTGCAAGGTCCAGAAATGTTAACTCAACATGACCATAATCAACCCAATTCAGGTCACAGCTAGGTTTTCAGTTGCCACAGCAACCAGGATAACTTGTAAAGCTTCATTGCCCCTGAACTTCATCAGTATATCAAATGTATACTATTTAAATAAAAAATTTAGGAAGCTGTAAAGTGCTAAATGCTTGCTCAGGTGCTAGTCTTGTTTGCTTACAGTATTTGTGGTTCAGACATTTCATGATATTTCTTGTAATTTTGTTAAACAAACAAAAGAAATTATGCCCATGTTTAGAAAACAGGAAGTTTAGAAAACAGTGATGTATGTAAGATGTTTTTCTGTGTATACCTGTTTATCTCTAACTGGGCATTTCATTTATGTTGTCTTAAGTCTGCTCTTGTCTCTGTGAACTGTTGGATTGTTATAACATTAACAAGAGTGTGTTCATTGAAAGAGGCAGAACATGAGGGTTTATCTGCAGTGAATGGTAGTCCCTCAGGAGCCGCGTGTGTTTGATATTCAGATTAAAGGATTCATGGGGTGCATCGAATCTTGCTCCCCCTGTCTCTCCCTCTGAGTACACCCCCACCCCCCCAGATATTTTACCGTGAGAACAAACACGTTTCCATTCAAGGTTTTACTGTCTCACCATCACACACACTGAGACCTTTCTTAAGGCTGAATGAAGCACAGAAAAGTGGCGGTGGTCTGGTTAGTTTTCCTTAGGATGGTCTATTTATGTGACTGTCTTATCAATGAATGGCTGTCTTTCAGTCAAACGGTTGACACTCTGTGTCCTGTTCAGGGGGCTGTATGGTGAGAGTCCTCTGAGGTTGACTGTCTCCATGAGGATAGATTTTGTCTCTTTATCTGTTAATGAGGAGCCCCTGAAAAATCAAATATGCTCCACAGGCTCCCGGTCTTTCTTTTACATACACACACACACACACACACACACGCCACACACAAGTACTTGCATACGGACTCATAGAGTCTCCGGTGTAAAAATGCATGCAGATGGAGAAGGTAAGAAAGTAAATGTTTTTCTTCTAACAATCATTTGAAATGACAATCTGTTGGTCTTCAAAGCTGCTGTTAGCACTTTTTTTTATAATCGTTTAACAGCAGTTTGGTTTATGTTTAATTTTTAACCAACCAACTTTCATTTGGTTTGGATGCTGTATTTAGTGGGCTTTTACATTTCAAATGAGATGCATTTGCACTTTCCATGCGAACAATGCATCGGGATGGTTGGGAGGACTTCCAATACCTTTGGAAGCAACACCTGCTACAGATTTTAGTGGCTGTAAAGCTTAAGCTCATGGAAGGTGGTGGGGACATAGTGATGATGGGGAAGCTGTTGTTGAAAAATAACCTATATTATAATTGTTTTCGTAATACCGTGCAGCCCTAGTAGCCATTAAATTATCGTGCAATTAGCAGAACAATCTGAAAACATGTCACGATTACATGTATTTTTTCATCTGTTGCAACATTTTTCTCTCTGTTTAGCCATGAGCAAGCAAATTAGATGATGTCTGCCATTTTAAATTGTTTTGGACTTTAAGTGGTTTTCCTATTCCATTTCAAGTGTCATTAGGTCATTAGCTGCTAAAATTAAAACGTCTCAGATTTCACTCTGTACTAACCTGTTAGATGAGATAAATTTGTCTGAATAAGCTTTGCTTTTCACCACAAACAAAAATCTGCTCTGTTCGTCTGACCACCAGATAGTTTTCAGCCAAGTCTGACTCTAATTTCTTTTAATTTCCTCAAGCTTGATCAGATCTAGTTCCATCTTTTTTATTTTCCCCAGGTTTTACTCAGGTTTAAGACTATTGAATGCTGCAGCAGTTGTGGGTGGAATACTTCACAATCCATACTGATGTTTTACCAGGGTCAAGCCACATCTTTTGGGCTCAGTATACAATTTAGTATGAACATCATGTTAAAAAACATAGAAGGATGAGGAGAGGAGTGAGGATGAAGCATCTGTGCTGCTCTTTATCAGACAGGCATAGATGACCTGCTAGAGGATTTCCTCATAGATGTGGTGGAGCTGGAGGAGACTTTATTATTAACATATGGATGTGGTCAGTAGTGGGAGGGATTGGAAAACGTTAAGGAGGGGATCAGAGGGGAACATTCTGAGAAAGATAGAAGAGATGGAGGGATGAAAAGGCAGAGACTAGAAAGACAGGAATACAAAGAGTGTGCATTATGTGTATACACCGAATGAGAAGACATATGTAAGAAGAAAGATGAGGAGGTGGATTGAAGGAGTTTAAAGGAACATGAAAGAATGAGATTTGGAAAAAGAAAAGATTAAAGCATTTTTTGCACATGCACTGCAGGCCTAAAATTAAAAAGAAAAAATCTTCTTCAGGGTCTTCATGCAGGAATGCAGATGTCCTCGACATTCGATCCAGACTTTCAAAGCTTATTCACCCAGGTACCAAAACACTAAGACTAACCCTTAGACTCTGGCTTATTTCCAAAGCTGTTGAATTTATAGAAAATGTCGCCTCAGAGTCTTTTCTGTTTTGCATTTAATTTTTTTTTCATTTGCTTGTCATTTGTCTGGATACTTTTTGGTACATGTGTTATAGATAACAACATAAAAACAGTCATCAGTGAACCTCATCTGCCATTCTTGACATGCAGAAAATGAAACAGCATATTTTTTACATTAGGACCTCTGCACTTTACCCAGATGCCACTCAGTAATAGGTCCAGCTGGATTGTACAAGTTTAAACAAGCAACAAAGTATACATTTAAAAATTTTATTGTAAGCAAATACTTCAAACCTTCTCTAATGTTACAAAGTTACAAAAATGAATATAGAAATAAAGAACAAGTAATGAAAAACAAAAAAGAAAATATATACAGAAAAGGGAAAAAATACAATGCAGGCAGATGAGTATTCATTTATGTCCTCCTCCCTTTTTACCCTCCTTTTGGTCATCTGATCCAAAAAATAAAGAAATATCACTGAGCAAATGTAACTCTTCCTATTCATCTCCTTTCATTTACTTGCTCTCTGCCCTGTAAGTAACAGATTTTCCTCACACGACAAAGGGACAATGTGAATAATAGAAACAGACAAAACAAAGGAAGTTTATTGCTTATGAAGACAAGGTAATGAGCACAGAACAAGGCGGCTAACAAAGTAATTACAGGTAGACTATAGAGATGATCTGCCATAAATAGAAAATGATGAAATACTTTTTTTTTAAAGTTTAAATGGTCCACCAAGCACACAAAGCAACAGCAACCACCCTGGAGTCCAAACATTAGATTTAGATTGAAATTTTTACCAATTTGAATCACAATAAGGAAAAGTATCCCACCCTGTCAATGACGTCATTGCGCTGTGTTGTTTCTGAGCACCAAGCGAGGATTTAACATGTCGTCTATGTTGGAAAGCGATCACGCTGGGAAGAGATCAGAGGGACAGAGATTTCATCGCTTTTATTCCTTAGCTTTAATTAAACGGCCTGATAGATCAGTGCCAGCAGACCAGATTTGATTTTACACTTGCTTTGAGGGACACTGACTTATTAAGACCGGCGGTGACACCTAAATGACATTTGACTGTGTTTGGAGTCAGAGGTCAGTTTTGACTCTCTCACTGTTTCAAACTTTCCCCCTCCTCATTTTTCTGGCATACAATTTTTAACTGTAGCACTAAAAACCACAGCAGGGTGCTGTTTACATTCTGCTCTGGTTGTGGGGAGCTTTTGTTTAGCCCTGGTGTAAATGACACCAACTTTGCAACTTACAAGATGATATGTGCAGTTTCATGCTGTTGACCAAAATCTGTAAACATGTATGATTTCATTGACATCGTGCGTCGGAAGACCGCAGTGAACTGGTGATGGAAAAGTTCCATTTCTGTTCTGGGCTTTCCAATAATGGTTGTGACTTTTGTGCTCCAAAACAGGGTGATTATACAGCCAAGTCGGGTTATTTAATCAGATATACTGCACTATTTAAAAATGCAAGCTAAAAGTCAGAAAGTTAAAATTAAAATAACAAAAAGAAAGAAAAATAAGAGGAGGCCTAATTAGGTCGAAAGTCATCCTTAAGTCTGTGATGATTGGAAACAATATAGAAAACAAACAAATGCCATAACAAAAATATAAAATCATATGTGCTAGAAGAAGAAATTTAAGTAAATATAAAATTCAGGTTTAATGCAAAAATTGTTACTAAACAATAATATTAAATATGGTACAAATGCAGAGCAGTTTCTAAACAAGTGGAATAGAAAATAAAATAAATAAAAAAAGATCATATTTCAAACATCATACTTGATGTGGTGGTTTGGTATAATTTGTAAGAGGATGAAGAATTGTGACATTTGGTTTAGTTATATCAACCCTTTAATTTGATGCATTATTGTTTTTAGCACATGACAAGTTACCTTTTAAAGAAAGTTAAAAAGCATATTTGAGGCAAACCTGGTCCCCTGACAGACTGCATGTTTGAGGTGTTTGAATGCATCCTCGTTTAATTTAATTACTTATTAACAAACTTATTATATACGTATTATTATTTTTTATCAGGTGTGTTTGGAGCTAGGTAAGGTCGTCCACACAACCTTTTCTAATGGGCGCAGCTTTTTCACATGTAAATTAAAGTTTTTTGCTCAGAAAAACAGACATTTAAAGGGGACATATCATGCTTATAAAATCTTCCTTTTAATGCTTAAATCATTCAGTTGTGGTCTTCATAAAGTGGAACTTCAATGCTTTGGTCTGAACTCCTTGTTATTGTAGCTCCACAGGCTCTTCTTTTACCTGTCCTGAGGTCCATCTGAGAGCAACTCGTTTTGGTGCCATCTCTTTAAATGTTATTGAGGCCCTTCAGACCCCGTCGCCCTCAAGGTCGAAGAGCTCTCCACTTTAACCCATTCGGACATTTTTGTAGTTTGATAACAGTTATCTAGCGCTGCAGAAACAAGACAAAACAGCAAAAACAATGCAAAACTTTTTATGTAATCATACAATTGAAAACACGCAGTACGGTTCTGTCCTCAAGGAGCTAAAAGCAGAACAAAGCACTAACATAAGCAGAAGGCACGATGCTACTATCAAAACAATGACCCGGACGTCATATCAACACACAATAAATTCATGTCTATAATAAAGTTTGTTGTCATTTTAGTGTTATTTGCAGCTTACAGCTTTGCTGTTTCCTTTGAAGAGGTTCTGATGCTGGGGGATGGTGTAATGAATTGTGTGGGTTTTATACACCAAACTGAACCGAACTTATCCTCTTTCAGCGTAGACATACTTGAGCTTGAACTACAAAATCGCAGCAAGAAATAAATAAATATGGTGGATACCCGAAATTGATTAGCCGGAGGTCCATGACCTTATTTAGCTGTTCAAATACTGTGACGTAACAGATGGAAAAACGTAACAGATGAAAACTGAACGGACTGAAAAATATGACCCAAACAGAATGTAAAGATTTTTCCACAGCACCTGGAGAGACTAAATTCAACTATTTTGCCCTCCTACAAACTCCAAGTAAACAACAAATTGTATTTAAGGGCTAAAAGGTGGGTTCTGCATACGTCCCCTTTAAAAAAAAATCTTTCCAAAAAGAAGGTATCAATTCTGTCTATTCTAGAAAAAATGATGAAACATTGATGTAGCTGCCGATTTTGCCACTGTTCACTGTTGTTTTCTACTCTAGAAATCAGAGTAACAGCCAGGATATTTTAACAGTTGTTTTCTGTGCCCATCTCACTTTGTACTGAATCCATTGATATTAAACTCCAGATTTTAAATAGATGAATGAATAAGAAGAAATGGTAAACGTTTTCAAATGAAAGACAAGCTTCAGTTATTTCAGAACAGTCAAAACTGAACACAGGATGTTCCTACTTTGCACTTTAATCATTGTTAAATTCTGCCAAAAAATGCATCACAATTTGACGGGGGGACTAGGTTTTAGAATATTGTCGTTTTAGACAATAGAAACCGATTAGTTTAACAATAAAAAAATAATAATTACATATTTATTCTAATAGGAATATATATTTTTCAAAACATTCAAAATCTATGCAGGTTTTAGAACGCTTTTTTTATTAAATCATTCAGCTAAATTCAAACTATTATTGTTGTGGACTAATAGTTTAACATTAATAACATTAAACAATGCATTTAATGTTTGAACTTGCTTAAGCTTATTTTATTCCAACCAGAAAGCCTTGGTATGCTGGTCCATGTGGAGCAATGACTCCCTCATTAAAGAAATGTACACGCTCCAGTGAATATGAGCCAACTTTAATATACACACCATCCCCTCATAAAAGAAATCCCACCATATGCCTCTGATTTCTGATTAAATGGATTCCTGTTTGTGAGGGAAGTACTACTGCAACAATAATCCCTGTGTGTCGGGTTATTCCATTATTTAATTAGCTCTAAATATAGTTAAACAAAGTATGTCATGTGGTCTCAATGTATGAAAATCATACACATAATGAGACAAGTTGGCAGTTTGTTGAACTATATTACGCTGAAATAATATACACATCTGCATTCCAAGCTGGAGCTTATGGATGCTGAAGAGTTTCTGGAAAACATTTGTGTTTATGTCTGCATTTTAAATAGTGAATGCAGTAACATGTACCAATAAAAAACAAAAAGAAAAATATAAATCAACACATTTTCAGTTAATGCTTGGTTTCTTTGATGCCATTGATTTGTATTTTTTACTTGTTTGTATATTAAAATATTTCATATTATCACTTTTTGTAACAATAAACTTTTCTTATAATTTTTTTTTACCATGGAAACTAGACTTTGACATATCTTCACTTTTATCTTTTTCCTTTCTGATTCTAAGATTAGTTGATATATTAATTATCAGAGATTTAATTGGGTTATTAACTTTTTCACACTTTAAGATTTCTTTTAGATTTCTAACCCATGCACGTTTGCAGTCTTAGGCAAACTGCTTGAACTAAAGAGCACAATCTCTTTCTAAATATTTTCATTTTATTTTTTCCATCAGTAAATGTGAAATCTGAACAGGGAAATACCTTTTTGTATATTTGTAGCTTTGCTCTTTCTTTTTATAATCCTCAGCTTATTGCTTCTCAGCTGCTCTGGTCGCTTTGCAAAAGGTGTCTTAAATCAGATGCAGTGTGTCATGTCCTCTCTTCTGAAGTAGGTTATTACCTAACAAAGTTTGGATCAGTGCATGGGTTGTAAAGCAGGAGATGTTCAAATGGATTTCTTTCCAAGTAAATTTTCAAGTCTCTAAGGACTCAAACATTTTAGATCCTTTCTAGTCTGTAATTCACCTGAAGACTAATTTAATATATGAACATTTAACATCCTTATCATTTTCAGAACATTCAAAGTGACAGGTAAAACTGCTAAATGCTGTGAATTTGTATTGAAAATTCAGAAGGTCTATTATTTATCCCACCAGAGATGGAAATATCTCTTTATGTTCAAAGGAAATTAGTACAAACAGTTTCACACCATGTTTTGTTCTGAGTGAATCAAACAGAAAGTGCTTTTATTTAAAAAATAAATATTCTGTTGGTAATAAGTTGTCAAAAACATCTGGATCTTGAATTCATATTGACATTGAAACATATGTGTATGACCCTGCATGAATGATCACCTCCATCAGATCACTTTCTGCAGACTCATCATCTCTGTCTCTGGTTGTTGTGTAGTTGTGTACCTGTGGTTGTTTCTTTGTCTCAATAACAATGGCTGATTTATAAGATTACAGATATTTATTCTGTAATCAGTGTCTGTGTCAGCATGTGCGTTTGTGTGTAACCAGGAGTGTGGCAGCCATGCGACGCCAAGCCGAGGATATTTATCTTGTTTTAGTGAATTCCCAGAGTTCTCCTCATTTTTTCCTGCTCTTTTTTTCTCACCCACTCACATTTCTTTTTCTGTCCTGGCTCTTTCAAAGGAGACTATTGAGAGAAATGCAGACACACATGGTAGGGGGCAATACTTTCACACACTACTATTACACGCACAGGTACACACATCCTGCCAAAGGTATGTATGTGGGCAAAATGTATTTAGTGTACTTTTTAAGGTTTGAGCTGTCGGTGTACTTATGTGTGTGTTTCTTGATTACTGAATATGTGTGTGCATGTATCTGTGTGTTGTTCACATATATTGAGGTCAGGTTACAAAGCTAACTGTGTATTTTAGCAGCGTAAGTGAACATAGAAGATGTTATCTGTGCTAGCATCACAGTAGCTCCAGTAGAGACCTCCTGTACTTAACATTATCATTGCTCGCATTCAGCTCTCACTGTTGTAAGATTATGGAATTTCGTCTCAGCCAAAGCTCCTTAGCTTCAAATTAGTGTCGTTTTCACTGGGACCGCAACCTAAACCATCACCTCAGACCTGGCTCTGTGTGTGTGGGGGGGGGGGGGGAGAGTTGTGTTTGTTGGCTTCTCAGGTCTCATTGGTCTGGACTGCATCAAGTGTGTGTGGTTCAGTTTGGACTGGGAAACTCTGTCTGTGTTTGTATAAAGAAGATCTGTGTGATTATGTGTGTCAGTCTGTAAGTACAGGAGATTTTCTTCTCTTTTTCTGTCAGAAGGAAACAGTTATCCTTATATTCAGCTGCCTTTTATGATCAGGATAAACAACCATGAAAAGGGGTTCAGGCAGCAGTATTTGCTCTGAAGGACTTCATTTAGATCCACAGAACAGTGTTCTAATTACTTACGGTAATTTCATTTGCTAAAAGCCTAGACTACCTAATCTAAACCTAATCTAAAAACAACTTTCACCTTTTTAATAAAACTTTTAACTGAACCTAAATTGAGTAATTAAATATTTTGTGTTCATGTAAAGTAAAAAAAAAACAAATAAAACAAACAACTCATGAAATAACATTAAGTTTAGGTTTTTAACTTTGTTAAAAGTTTTTCCTTAAATGCTGAATCCCACAATAAAATAGGTAACCAATTGTGTTTTGCTAAATAATGTAAGTATTAACTCTTTATCTGACCCAAAATTAGTCCTGATTTAATAATTTAAATCTTAAAGTCTTAAAAATAGCAAAAGATTTTTTATCAGTTAGAGCCTTTAACTGTCACAACAACTATTATAATATCTTTGTTTAGTTTCACTGACAATTCAATCTAACAAGCCCAGAAAATAAAGCAAAAAACTGTATGAAAGTAATGTTTTACAAGCCGGAAACACAAATTTTCCTCTGTTGAAATTAACTTAAAAAACATTTTTGTGCTTATAGTCTACGAAGTAATGAGATTATGTTACTCTGATAATGAATGTCTTCCAGCTGGAGGTTGCAAAGAGTTATTTTGGTTGATCTGGGGTCATAATCTCCCATATTAATGTATCAGTTGGTCCAAATGGGGATCAGAATCACGGTGGAAACTCTGTGTAATATAAATGAATGAAATGGAAATTCTATCAAGGGACCGTTGATTGGTACCAACAATTGAGGGATCCTACTTATTAGGGATCATACTTCTTAGCCTTTCTGAGAAAGCTTACTCTAGCATGATGGAGAGGAAGCTCTGGCTGATAGCTGAACAAACAATGTGGCTTTCGTCCTGGCATTGGAGACAGTGGACCAATGGAGCAGATCTTTACCCTCACAGAATTGCTGAGGGTGTCATGAGAGTATGGTTCTCCTGTCTATATGTATTTTGTGGATCTAGAGAAGTGTCTTATTCACAAGTAATGGAAGAATGAATTGGGAGATGGAAAGACTCACTGGGGCCTTGTTCTTATTAATGCATGCCCTGCTCCGTTCCGTTCTAGTGAAGAAAGAGCTGACCCAAAAAGCCAAGTTGTTGATTTACTGATCCATCTACGTTCCGGATCAGGACCAAAAGAACGGGATCTCACATACAAGCAGCCGAAATTAACTTTCTCCATAGGGTGGCCGGACTCAACCTTAGAGATGGGGTGAAGAGATCATCATCCGGGGGTTAGCTCAGGGTGCCTCCTGGGTGCCTCAGGAAAACTTGCACGTTCCGCTGGGAGGAGACCCCGGAGAAGACCCAGAACACACTGAAAGACTATATATCCCATCTGGCCTGGAAATGCCTTGGGATCCCCCAGAATGAGCTGGAGGGTGTCGCCTGGGAGAGGCATGTCTGGGTTTCCCACCTGGCACTGTCATCCCCACGACCCGATCATGGATGTGCAAAGGAAGAAGATTGAATCACACTGAAACGGGGCTTTGCCACAGGTATTCAGAAGCAACAAGCAAAGATGACTTGTGGAACAACGTGAAATTACACCATGTTAAATACTAAATGTTACTGCTTTAGTAGTCTTTACAATGATGTCCTACAACAATTCCTGAGGATATGTACCCAAGTTGTTGTTTTTTTTACCCAAGAGAGTTTACATATTCATGATCTCTGGTCAACACTGGCTGTAAGAAAATAACAGGAGAGAGGGAAACGCAAACCAAAGATGACAGGCTAACATTTAGCGGGTAAAAAGAACAAGGGGGAAAGGAAAAAACTGGTGAAAAGGAGAAAGGGAGTTGGCGTGTGTGAGGTGTCTCTGTGTGTGGTGGTAATTTGTAGTCTGGCTGTTTTGTCTACCAAGATTAGACTGCCTTTTTTTGGTCTCTGACCACAAACAGACAAAGCATAATCTACAGACACACACAAAGAGTTCTGTTTCACTTATTTCAAAGTGTGCTATATTCAGTACCTTGTGATAAATAAACTCAAATCCTAACCCTATTTGAAGCTGTGACACTGAATTAGTTAAATCGTTGGGATTTAGTTGTCATATTAAATGTTATTTTTAAGTTTTGACCCTACAACATAAATGTTACACAAGTAAATAAAAAAAATGCCACTTAAGTACCATTGTTGATGTCCAACTGCCATTGGTCATATGCTGTTGCGTTAGAAAAGTTATATCAGTGGCTAAAACTGCGTGTTTGAACAGAGCCGGTATTCCCCTGTGGTATGCTAACCAACTTAGGCAAATTATCTTTAATGTTCTATCATTTTCAGTCCTGTAACTGACAGCCTTTTCGGAGATTCTTAGTGGGAGTCTATAAATTACAGCCTTAACAAGCAACCAAAACAACCATGTGGTTGCGCCCTGTTGTGTCTCTGCTGGAGGCAGAAGGTTAGGTATATTGGCCTCAGACTCATGGTTACATAATAAATGTGTTAGTCAATCCTTTCTTTTGATAAATGTATTAATGACTGGATCAAAGTCAAAACCATTTACACTCTGTGGACTGTGTGTTTATTTTAAGAATACCTAAGCTAGGATTGCTCGAGTTGTTGGGAAGTTACATAATATTCAAGAACATTTTGATTTTTTAAATAGACACACTGCACCATAAGAGGCCAAAAACCCAGACTCCTGGGTTTTTTGGGTCCTTAACTGCATCAAAAACCAGCATGGACCTCATACACTTTATTTCTGAGTTTAGGAAAATCAGGTAAAGGTTACAGAGAAATGCTTTGAGTTATACATTTTTGAATAATTTTGTAACAAAATTTTACTAATATTTTTAAGATTTGACTTATTAAACTGGCTTTAGATCTTATATTAGCTATTAGTTTGGTAATTGGGGCAAGGATGACAAAAACAGCAATCTCTGTGTATATCTCGAAGATCTTTATCTTTACTTTTAGATTTACAAAAGACTGCCAACAAACATCTAAATTCAGCATTTTCCATGTGAGACAGATGTTAAACACTCAATATTAATTGAAATTAATTAAATTCTATTTGGTTTATTTATATAGCGCCAGTTCACATCAGGTCATTTCAAAAGAATAAAACAGAGTAACTTTTTTATACTTCGTTCATTTGTGTTGTCTGTGAACGTCTTGATCTCTCTCGCTCTCTTGCATGCTGAATGAATTTCAGACATGTTGTAGAATATACGCTTGTTGCATCTCTGTGCTTTCTTTGACTTTGTTTTAAAAATCTCACCGTGTGTGTGTGTTTGCTGATTTTGCGGCTAAATGAGGACCTTATTTTGTGTTTCACCAGCAAAGTGAGGCCATTTTCATGTTTTACTTTGTTTTTTGCTAGGGGTTATGTTTAGGACTAAGGTGTGCATTAAGTTAAGGCTAGGCTTAGGGTTAGGTATGTACTGGTAATGGTCATAGAAAGGGTTGAAAATGAATGGAAATCAATGGAAGTCAATGAGAGTCAATGCCAGGTCCTCACAACATATAGTAAGACAAGTGTGTGTGTGTGTGTAATGAGTAGAGAGAAAGGTCTTGTGTGATTATAGGCCTCCCCATAGGACTGGAGAGACTAAATATGGCTTCAGACTAAACACTGCCCCCCCACAAACACACATGCTCACACAGCACACCACAGACCGCTTACACATTGGCAACATAAAGCACATATGAGGAGAAGATTCTGAAAATAACTTCAAGATATTTTTATGAACAGACAAGCTGGAGTTATCTTCACTTACGTGTGTGTGAAAATAAATGTAGATCATTATACCCGCTAGTAAGTTCATTCATTGCTGTTTCTTGTTTGTTCTTTTATTAACAACTCAAAACATTACATTTTACTCTGAATTCTTATCCTCATAAAAATGCTGGATATTTGAAGAAAGATTTATTGTTTAAAAGTTCTGAATCATCTTATAAAATGTTTAATTTAAACTTTGGTCTTTTGCATGAAAAATGTAACAAAGGATATCCCAATTATACTTGATTTCAGTCCCTAACTGTGCCTTAAATGTGTTAGAAATAAAGTGACCTTAGAAACACATTTATTGGTTTTGGCTAATTCTTTAGTGCCAGGCAATGCTTGCAACTTGCTGATAAAAGTCAGATGAAATCAAGTCCTTTGATAGAACATAATCTTCACTTTTCAGCTAATAATCTACAATTTAAAACTGTAAGATGGGTATTAAATAATTAAAGTTTTAATTAAAGTTGGACCTTACCTCTGGTGATACACTGTTTGATTGGTGGAAAAAGACAAGATGCATGACCTCCTAGACTATAAAATATCTTAGAGGAAGCTGAGAGGACAAGCGGATGCCTCATATGTGAAGGCTGAATGCAGTTTTAGTTGTAGATGTAGCTTTGAGTCATGTACTACATGCCATTCTTCCCTCTTCCTTTCTGTCTCCACTGTAAATAAAAGCAACCACTGTCCACAAAATCCTAACACACAGATCTTTAACTGAGCTACACAAGGAAAATGGGAAAGTAAAAACTATTTTTAAATGTCTTCACTCAGTTACAGAAAAGACTCACGTGTTAATTGGCAATTTTGTGCTTTAGAGTCAGTTATGTCAACCATTTTTGGCCTTTTTTGTCTGTCATGACAATTATACCTGGGATCTTTTTTTTATTTGTGTGGTACTTTGCCCAATGGACATTGATTAAACGTTTCTAATTTTGCTAATTTGGTTGTCATCTTTGGCTGCATTAATCCAAAAGGTCTGCTAAATGTTCACAGGTTAAGAAAGCTAAAGAGAATAAAGAAATGTAAATTTAATTTTTTTTGACATTCTTTTCAGAGAAGAGAAAAAGACACAAAAATTTGTTCTTGCTCTTTGAGACAAAAAAACTTAAACAACAAAACAAAAACAATAAACAACAACAAGAAAAACTCCACCAGCCTCATTAAGAAATACAACTAAAGCTAAATAAGACTTAAAATTTTGTTTTCTTTAGAAAAATGAATAAAACACATTATAGTTCTTTTGACAACATAAGACAAATTACTGTATACAAATGAGAGAAGTATCTTTTCCATCATTAGTGAGCTGCTAATGTCATTTTATCACAGTAGTTATAGTAGTTCTCAGGTTTTTTTCTTAAATAAGCTGTTGGGCTTTTATAAGGTGAAAAATTCCTATGTTTTAAGATTTTGTGTGTTTTCAGCTGTCAGATACAGCAGACAAACGGTTGTCGGTTCATTCCTTTTCAACATGACAACATAAAATAGGCTAAAATGTCTAAAAAAGCAACACGTCACGCTCAAAATCAGATGAGAAACAAAGTAATTGAAAACTATCAGTCTGCAAAAGGTTTCATAGCCATTTCTAAGGCTTTGGGACTCCAGCGGACACCAGTAAGAGGCATTATCTATGAACAAAGACAACGTGGAGCAGAGGTGAACCTTTTCAGCCTACCGCAGTTACACCAGGAGTGCCTTTACTCATCCAGGAAGTCCCACCAGACATCTAAAGCTCTGCAGGCCTCACTTGCCTAACTAAAGGTCAGTATACAGAAAAAAATGAAACGATGCATATGTCTCTAACCCTAATTAGATTTTCATTGAACTCTAAATGAATTGCAGCTGATAACCTGCTGTTTGTTTCTATGTTTACACAAAAATTAAAAGCTGGGAGTTTTCTTCCTGGATGCTTTTAATAAACAAGATAACAAGAGATTTTTCAGAATTTGATGTGCTGATCACTGCTGAGAGGCATGAAGGAAGAATCGACTGGTTTAGTTTTCAAATGAACCTCTGAGAAAAATGCATGGGAAGATATGTGTTGCAGGTGTGTCAGGGAGTTTTCTAACACGTCTAAACTCTCAACCAGTCCAAAAGAGTTCCATTTCTGTTTTGGCCATCAATAAAGGTTTTACCTAAAAACACACAAATGGACACTCACTGAACTTGCAGCTGTTGCTGTGAAAATGCCCTTGGGTCAAAACACATCACATGGTATTAATACTCCCTTGCTAACTGTGTGAGTTGTATGTGTTCGTGCAGTCTCTTTGGGAGGTTGTCCGGGGGTGTTTGTCTCAAGACCTTGTGTGTTTCTGAGAGCATTTCAGCGTGATTTGGTTTAAATGCCTTGCTTTAGGACGTAAGTGTGTCAGTGTATCTATTTGACCTTTGACCCGAACCACACTTCTAAAAGTGTCTACCTCTTAATGACGCGTTTATGTGTGTATTTGCTTATGCTTGTGTGCATGTTTAAGACTCACATCCTTCATCTCCTCCCTTTTGTTTCCTTTCACCTGGTCAGACATCCAGATGTTTTTAACTTTCCCTGCATGCATTTTTACTGATTTAAAGATGTCAGGACCTCTTTCATTAATCAGCATTTCTTACCTGTTTTGTTACTTAACTTTATTACTTTAACCCATAACACAGAACTGACATGCAACAGATTCCAGATCTTTTTTAATGCAGATAACTGTTTTTTTTTAGCATTTAAATCTTTAGCAATTTAAAGAATTTTTGAAATCTTTGGGGTATATTTTATAAATACAGCTTACACACTTGCAAACAAACTTCTGGCTTTTTAGTTCAGCTGGAGTTCAAAACTTGCAAAGTCAAAATGTTTTTATTTCTCACACATGGTTTTCATTTCTCAAGGTTTTTCAGACATGAGAACTGGTAAATTTGATAGGTATTTTTGTAAGAGCACCCTTTTTATGTCTGCTAGGGATTTGCAGGTTGCAGCACCTGAAAATATTTAAACACGTCATTCTTTGTTCTTTTGTTTAATGCAAAAAGTCATTTAGGGGATTTTAAAGAGGCACCTGTGATAATTCAAGTACCACAGCAGCAGAATTAATGACTTTTGACCTTATGAGATGCCGTTGTATTTGTCAGGTGAAAAGGAAAATGCTCTTGCTGCTTGAATGGAACATGTTGTGCTGCTAGGTGAGAACAATGACCTGTGTCAGATTTATGTTTTGATAAAACCTGGATATTTCAGGAAACCAGATAAGCAGTCTAATCTTAGCTGAAATCTCCAGTCCAACCACCGTCCAGCTGGATCAGCCAAACACTCTCATTATTTCAGCCCTGGGTGGGCCCTAACCAGCACATGTACTTGTGTGTTCAAGGTCACCTCTGAACCTGCTGAGGTCAGCTCACATAGCCCAGGGCTACTGGAGGCCTGGGAGTCTGCCCGGGTGTTAATCCGAGGTTTGGGTGACCCTGCGGTGGGTCATGCTCTGTAATTTGGTCCCCTGGTCCTTCTAGGGCCTCTGGGCCCTCTGGACCACCCAGCACAGTGATGGAACTGTGAATTTGAGTTTTAGATACAAGACAAGATTTTAGTACCATTTTGATGTGTCTGATAATTTTCTGGAGGTCCTAGTGCTAACATGCTTGCAGGTATCGAAGGCCTGAATGTTTTGAGGACTTTGTTTTCATATGTTGTTTAGAATTGCTGAGCTCATGCTTTTTAACAGATAATTTCATGGAGGTTGTCTAAGGATACACGACTGTTGAGATTTAAATATCAAATTTAAATGCTGATCTTTTTTGTAAAGTTGATCGATATGGCGCTAAATAAATAAATAAATAAAATAAAATTAAAACAAAGATTATGTCACTTGTTTCTAATGGACCTATAGATAAGCTAATCTTTCTGTTCTCTACTGTCTTTTAAATTGTTATTTCAATATTTTACAAGATGGTAAGTGGTCAACACTTCTAAGATTTCATGCAACATTTCATTGACATATTTAGTTAAAATAATGAAAGAAAGCAAAAAAAATTTTTTATTTAAATAGCTGATAGTTAACAAGAACAAATAAAGATTTTATTAATACTTTTAGGAAAACTAAGAATCCCATTTTTTCACCGATTAAATATTTTAAACAGAATAAAGGTACTAAAAATCTCAAACTGTATTAAAGGATCTGTTCAGTGTAGAATAGTCCAGTTTAGGTTTGATCAGTCTAAGTATTTAAGATTTGAAATTATATAGCCCCTTTGTTTAGCAGGATAGGAAGTAATGCAGTAGAGGAAATGAAGAAGGATTCAGTTGGAACAGAAAGTTCTGTCACATGTTTAAGGCCTGTGTAAGTTTGTGTATACTTGGATCAGTCAGTCAGTCAGTCATTTTCTACCGCTTATTCCATAGTGGGTCGGAATTCACAGTATTATGCTGTGTCATAACCCAGAAAGTAACTTTTCCCGTGATATCACTGTCTCGATTATTTTTTTTTCCATATTAAAGAATCAATGGACTATCACTGAATTACATTTTTATTTCACTATGAATGCCTCCAGGTGGTCAGATAATTATGAATCAAATTAATCACATTTAGTTTCATCCCACATCTTGTGGTGGGTGAAGCATCTCCACAGATTAAACGTTGCGTATACATGACGTGAAAGCCGTGGCTCTTATGTTTTTTCAAAAAAGAAGCTGTTTTTGTGCCGTCTCTGTTCAGCTGTGACATCTTCCTGGATGGTGCCATCATCTGATTTATCACTGCTTATAATTGAATTTTATCTCTAATAGATGATACACTTTACCCTGTCTTTCTGTGTTTAAACATGTCTCTCTCCTGGACAAAGCAACTGAAGGAGCGGCTGCTGCCACTGTGTCTCTGCTCTCTGTTTTATATGTTTAGTTGTGATTTCGATTAGACCAAGTCACTAAAGGAGTTTATTGCTGTCGTTAACTTTGTACTTGTTCATTAACCTAGAAAGTACACCTAGACCTTGGTCTGTGTGATTTATTTGTTTAGTGTCTGCTCTGTCTTCTCAAACCCCCAGCAGACACCCACTCACACTAAGCCAGGTTCTACTGGAGGTTTCCTCCTGTTAAAGATGAAGTTTAAAGAAGTTTTCTTTTCCACTGTTGCTTCATGCTCGTTCAGGAGGAGGGATTGCTGCAAAGCCAGTGACTAGATGCAGTCGACTGGCCTTCTTTACACAGAAAATGTTTTACCACTATAAATAAATTGAACGTGACTGCATTGTTTTATAGCTAAGATTGAATGTATGTAATTGAATTGAAATTAAATTGACTGAATTGAACTGAACAGATCAAATTGTTTATGCTAGAGTGAAAAATAGGTCGGAGGACTATGTGGTAGCATTATTTTTTCCGGTATCATGCGTATTAATGTCATTGAAACAAAAGGCTGATATTGAATGTTGGCCAGACATATGAACCATCTTTATTAATCTACTCTGTAAACAGAACTGGACAGTTCAAGAACAACTTCCTTTCTTCTTTTGAAAAACAGGTCAAACTAAGAAAAAGGGTGTTGAACTTACAGGACAAACTTTTATATCCTCACTCAGTAGCACTTTCTGAGACAGGCTTCACTTAAAAACAAATATCGAGGTGATCTTGTCAGATCTTAAACCCCTCTCTTGTTTCAGCCCAAATAAATAGTATTTTTTTCCCAGATACTGATTATTAAGCCAATTGTTCCTTCACTTATGGGCTTTAGTCTCCTTACACTTGATGTGCCAGTTTGTCTGTTCTTGGAGATTTCACTCGCCAGCAGACTTGTGTTTTCATCTGCCTATATTTTAAACTGACATGTAAAAAAAAAGGCATTTTCATTGTTAATTGAGGAAGAGTAGGATGAAGCGTGATTACAATGCATCAGTTCAGAGTAAAGTACTCTGGGACTGTGTAAACACGTGTCAAAGAAATGTAGAGGACCCTCTCCCTCTCTTTAACTCTACCCTTGCTGTTCAAGGAGACACAAGAGGCCCGGTAGCTCTTTGACGGAGAAGAACAGCCTCATAAATCATACCACAATGTTTAGCAGCCAAAAGAAACTCTTTTATTATTTATTTATTTGTTTTTTTTTTTGCATTTAGATATCCTCTCTGTTACAGCCATGTAGATCACCTTGAAGCAAGTGGAACACTTAAAAAAAGCATCTTGGCCACTTGATCTGCGGCACTTATTCTGCTCAGGAAGTCTTTTCAGTGTGATAGAATTTGATAGCTATGCTCAATAGGCATAATCATTGTGTTTTTTTAACTGCTTTTTGCTATAAATTGATGGAAGTGGAGAGTTTGTTGCCTGAGAGATAATAGATAAATCTGTGGTTTTCCTTTTATACCCTGTTCCTATGGAACATTTTCTGCTTCCACCTGCATGTACTGGTTTATTTCAAATCATTGATGGTCACCCATAAAGGCATTGCCCTTCACATTTAAAGTATTTACCTTCTCCCAGAAAAGGAGAGTTATACTGTATACACGATAGAAGCTTGTTCCAGATAAAAGCTTAAAATATATATTTTTTTATTACCCTTTCGCCTAGTGACCTGTCCAGGGTGTACCCTCCACCAACCTCCCTAACAATCATCCAAATATATGGATATTTGTCACTTTTCATGTAGATTTTTGGGTCTTTTTTGCTCACAAAGAAGTGAAACATGGGAGCCCACCACAACCATATATGCTTAATAAATACATCTTGAACCTACAAAGTCAATTTAGATATGAAGATATAAGATAGGAATCAATGTGGCAGCAGCCTTAGCTAATGTCTTACCAGATTTAGGTTCAGTAAATATAAGAAATAAAAAAAAGTGGTTTACTCCAAGCTTTCCACAACATATGATTGAACATCAGTGATTGGATCAGGTTCAGTTGCCAAATTTAATCAGACAATCCCTTCCCTTCTCCTTTAACTCTGAAATAAGACATGTGAAAACAATGATCTTTTGGACAAATTCTCTGTCTTCATCTCCATTTCTCTTTCTCAGCCACTTTACTCTGCTTTGTTTCTCTCTGTCTTTTTCTTTCTGTTTCTTATCTCATGCTGTGTTATCAGTAGGAGTGTAGACGGTGTTATCAGTATTGTATGCCTACGTTTGTTTTGACCTCAGACAATAGTGGTTACTGTCTGTCTGTCTGCTTATCTGACACAGAGACAAAAGATGCTGATCAGTCCACTAACTGCCTCTAAGATGCTCCGTCTCCTTCGTCTGCCTTTTTTTTTTCTTATTCCTGATCTCTTCTGTTTCAACTTTTAGATATTATCACTGTTTATTTTTACAAGGAAAAATTTTCTTCAATAGTTTTTTGATTTTTGGTTAATCTACCACAAGTTAGAACATTAGCTCAGTTTAGACCACACAACTGGTCAAATAAATTACATACAGAGTGTGAATGAATGGCACTGTAAATATGACAATTAACCAAATATTGGTTCCAAGCAGTTCCTTGTGATTACAATATTACATATTTTGATGTTATAATGACCTTTGCAATTAAAGGTATCATGCAGCTCTAATATGCAGTAATGCTTGATTGTTGTCTTCAGTGAGAAAACGTACAGTTAGCATTTTGTCCCTCAATAAATGAGGGACAAATTGTGTACAGATAAAACCCAGGAGCTTTTTGTGCTTATTGCTTAAAGTAAATCTGAAAAATACCCTGCTGCAGCTTCCATGGAGGTTCTGATACTGACAAAGTACAAAATGTTTGATAAATCCTGGATCAGGGAGGCAGCAGCTTAGTGGTCCCTAATGCTGTTTAGTTACCACAGTTGGTATTTTTTAAAGTCTTACTGCCCTGCTTTAGAGCGTTAAATGACCTTCCCTGAAAGTGTATCTCAGACTTATGGAACTGATTGGGATCCATAGAAAGTATTCTAGTAACTGTTAGTGATAGTTTGTGACAAATGTATTTACAGCTTGTCTTCATTTATGGCGCCTCCTTATAGAGTTTTCTACCCACTGAAGGTCCTTTCAAGTCTTTCCTCTTAGTTATTGTCTTTTTACACTTTATGTCTCCACAGTGATTTCATGTGTGTCTATACAGGTGCGTGGCAGCACATATTATACTCTAAAATAGCAAACAAGTTCATTGAGGACAAATTAAGCTATTCAGGCCTTGTAACTCCCACATTTCATGAAGCGAAACTGTGAATCTGTAACTTGGCTTTAATTACAAAGGGAATGTGGTCTTATGTGAAAGTACTTTTATCACTGCGGGAGTTGAGCACATGTTAATGAGAGAGTGTTGCAAAGTGTCTGTATTTCCTCCAGATTCTGTGCTTGTGCCTGCGTATGTAACTGTATCCGTATGAGAGTGTGTATTATTCATCGTGCACGATGAAATGGATTGTGTGTTTCCAGCTGTAGTTAAACTGAGATACTAATTAGCTCCTTAATTAAGACACGGAAACAGAGCTTAAACACACACGTGTGCTTACAGTCATCTCTGGTACGGTCATTTGACCCCGATGTGAACTTTTCTTTCTTTGTTTCTTTCTTTGTTTCTTTCTTTGTTTCTTTCTGTCTGTCTGTCTGTCTGTCTGTCTGTCTGTCTTCCCTCCCTCCTTTCCTCCTTGCCTATCTGTTCCCTTTATTTCTGTAAACATTTTTTTATTATTCTCCTGCTTATTTTTTTATTGTCTCTTGCATCTCCTCTGTTCTTGGCATCATTCTGTGTATCAGCTGATAAGCTATGTTAGACATATTTGATATAGGTAAATAATTTGTATCATCACCAGTCTCATAACCTATATAAAATGTAGCAAAACTGAACATCATATTAATGCATTAACACATTTAAGGCAGAATAATTCTGAATGAGCTAGAGGTTCTGTGCATTTCTGACATTTAAAATGTATTGTGCTGTGCATCAGTAAAATAATTATACATATCTCAAGAACCACTGAGAACTAATTACCACTGAATACATTTATTAGTTTTCACACTAGTCTGAATTTTGTAATGATTTAAATAATTAAAAATATACCAAAAACAAACTACATGTAAATCAGCAAACACACTGCTACCACCTTTTGACTCATCATCTTCCAGAACCAGAACACCAGGGAGAGAACAGGAAAGGAGAGGTGCTGTCTTGTTGAAACAGCTTCAATTTCTGCCTCAGAGTTCCCACTTAGTCCCTCTCTCAACTGGAGGGATAGTCCGCTGGAGTACAGTGAACTCTTTGTCATGTTCATCAAACTAGTTTGAGATTATTTTTAAGATTAAGCCCATGCTCACGGAAAAGCACTTTTGAGACAGTAATCCCTGCCTTTGTGACCACACGGCTGGACTACTGTAACGCCCTTTATTTAGGTGTCAGTGATTGTTTAATCACATGCCTGCAGATGGTGCAAAATGAAGCTGCATGTCTTTTAATTATCACCCAAGTCTGAGAAAATTTCACCTGTTTTGAGTTCACTTCACTGGCTGCCCATCCATTTTGGGATCCATTTTAAGATTCTTTTATTTGTTTTGGCCTCTTCCCGCTCTACATCTCTCAGCCCTATGACCCACCTCGTTCCTTTAGGTCAGCTGGTCTTTTGCTCTTGTCAGTACTGAGAACCAAGTGTAAACTCAGGGGGACCGGGCCTTCTCTGTAGTCGGTCCTAAGTCTCTAGAATAATCTGCCACTGTACATAAGGTTTTCTGTTCTTAGTCACCAAGACTGGGACTTGGGGTGAACTTCTGCTCCTGTAGCCATTGAAGTTGTGCTCAGAGAGGGTATTTTACATACCTTGGATATAAGAAGTGGTTATCTGAGCTGCAGTTGCCTTTCTATCATCTTAAACAAGTCTGACCATTCTCCTGACATCTGACATCACCAAAGCATTTTTAGTCACACAACAGTCTCTCCTTGGTGCTCTTTTTGTCAGAACATTCTGTGATCAAATGTACCCAAATCCTCTTTCTTGCTCACTCTGATGCTCAGTTTGAGCAAGTCATTTTCACCAGATCTAGATACATGCATCGATTTGCTGCCATGTGTTTGGCTGATTTACTATCTGTGTGAACAAACATTTGGACAACCCTCTCTAATAAAGTGGCAAGTGAGTGGATTTGTATATGTGTGTGTGAGAGAGAGTGTGTGTGTGTGTGTGTGTGTGTGTGTGTGTGTGTGTGTGTGTGTGTGTGAGTGTTTAGGAGTTCATCCATGCTGTTTGCTGCGGTTAACCGAGCAGGAAACATCTAATATTCCAGCTCAGTGGGGGATGCTATCAAACAGGAATACACACTGAAAAACACTCAAAGCTGTTTTTACTGTCATTCTGCATGTAGATAAAACTTTGGCAACAAATAGATTTATTAGGTTCTTCCTCATGCAGTCATGTTGACTTTTACAAACATTTATGTTTTTGGCTTATTTATATTTACAGATGCTCATATGACGATATGGTGCATACGTGTTTTTAGCCTTTCATTCAGTCAGTCAGTCAGTCATTTTCTATCGCTTATTCCATAGTGGGTCGCGGGGGAGCTGGTGCCTATCTCCAGCAGTCTATGGGCGAGAGGCGGGGTACACCCTTGAAAGGTCGCCAGTTCATCGCAGGGCAACACACAAACAACCATGCACACATTCATTCATACACCTAAGGGCAATTTAGAGTGACCAATTAACCTAACAGGCATGTCTTTGGACTGTGGGAGGAAGCCGGAGTACCCGGTGTTTATTTACGTGCATGCTATAAATCATGCGTTGCCATGGATAAGAGGTACCCATGATTTTCTGTTTGTGTTTTTCCCTACATTTCTTGTGGCTACAGTTACATGTGTGTACATATCTTAGTGCAATGATGTGTGAATATACAAACACGACTGCTTGTGTGAATTTCTGTGTGCGGTTTGTTACTCCTTTGCGGGGGAGGTAAAGCAAAATGCAAGGATAGATGGAATTTGAAAGATTGGATTTTTTCATTCCTTCCTTTTTAGATTGCTTTCAGAATTTCAGGGTTGTGTTGGTACCAGTCCCAAAGAAAATACTTCCACAAAGTTGCACCTTGTCATTGAGACGTTAACCAGGTTTAGCACCTAAGATGAAGCAGAAGGTCCCTTTTTTATGAGCATTGAATAGAGTCCAGACTTTATCACAAACACATTAGAAGGTCTTGACCTCAGCAGCTTCAACTGCAGATTGTTTAAGGTCACCAGTAGTTCAGCTGTTAACATATAGCTACTGTGTGCTAACAGTTGAATTACTGGGCTACTACTGTCTGTCACTTGTGAAGAAGTGTGTTTAAAACATCTTGGGTGTCATTTTTTGTTTGTACACCTATTTTTTGTCTATTTATGCAAGTAAATATGAATTTGTGCTGATTCATATGTAGCTTTTAGGTTCACATGTGTGTTCTTTAATCTTTACTTCATATATGTATGTGTGTGTGAGTGTGTATCCAGCCTAAATGTACCTTTTGTGTTCTCTCAGCTGGCATCAATCAGAGTGTGTGTGGAGCCCAGCGGCTGCCGACAATGGAGTCCTTCAGCGGACCTGGAGGCTTTTATCAATAAGCCCACACTTTGAGAAACCCCCCTGAGCTGGGTGGCTGGGCCATGTTTGTGTATGTCTTCAGAGTGATGAAGATGTGTGTGTTCTTGGCCACGTGTTGAATAGAAGAAATTATGTCACAAAATCTAAAGGGTTTGATTTTGTGGGTTTAAAGGGTTCTGGATTGTAGAACTCTAAAGCTTATTTAATGGTTAACAAAACAAGAACATTGCCACAAAGAATTGTAAATAACACCTTTGTGATGCCAAAGCAGTAAATAAATAAAGACAAACATGTGGTGGCTTTTTGTTTTGAAAGGCTGAGGTTTGAACCTCAGTAATGGTTTAAATTTAACAAGTAAAAGGATTCTGTGGTGAAACTATGAACCTTTTTGTGCTAAGCTGAAAAATGGTTATTAAGACTTGTCTTGTTAATTTTTCCACTTAAGGCTTGCTCATTATTAGAGTTTAGATTCAGCAAGGTTCAGCTTTGAAAATGTGCAAAAACCCACCATTAATAACCCTTCACTGTTCGGTTCACTTTGTTCGGTTTACTTTGTTTGAAGTTGTTAAAGTTTCATAAGCTAGTTGTGATAGCAATACACTTATATCCAGAGCTAAAGAACATGAACATCAGTTGACATGTTTAATCTGGTTATGTTTTTAAATAGGTAAAAAATAGGTTAAGTAAGTCTTTTTAAGTTAACTTGCTAAAATAATTTTTCATATAGCATCTATGTTTTAAATGTGAATCATAATATCCTAAAAAGATCTTAAATGTCATAAATATAACTTTTTGCAACCTTTAGAAGCTGTAAAGTGCACGTTCCTGTTACCAGGTTCAGAAGTCTGAAGCTATGGATCCGAGTTCAGTTTGCACTAGACAGTGACATTACGAAATTTGATGCTAATATCAAACTTTTAGTTTATGCCACATTGGCGGAGATTCTGGGCCTTGTCTCTCCTGCGAATTCCTTAACAAATAAGTATTTAGTGGCATCTTTTAATACTTGGTGCTCCAGCTGCTTTTTTGCATTTGTGTTCAGGAATATGCTCATTCCGTGGGCATTTTCTATTAAAAAGCTCTTTAAAGATGAAGGTAAAACTGTGTGTGTTTTTTTTGAAGATCTTGATAGCTCTGGAACATATGCCAGTTCCTAAAACATGGCAGCCTTTTTTGGCTTTTATATTCGTTGTTGAGTCTGTTTTTATGGCTTATGGGGAAGGTGTGAGTGACACAGCACCTTCGGATGACCCCGGCCACAGGAGCTTTTTGAGGTTACCACAGAAATCAGGGGAAGTGAACTGGTGTTTTAACCTGTGTTTGTAGCTTAGGATTACCTAAATAGAAACGGCTTACTTTGGCAATTACTTCTCCACCCTGGTACACAAGCCCATGCACGGACACACACACAAACTTTACCTCTTTACGTCTTTGCTTTCTGTTTTTCTAGGATCAAATGCCAAGTTCTGAATCCATTTGTCAAACAAACGACTGGTGTACGTTGGCACTTCGGCCTACACATCACTAATTTCTCTGAGCACACAGTCGTCCATTAGACCCAGATCTGCTTTCACCGCTTCTTTTTCACTCTCTGTCTGTTCATCTCTGTCATTCTCCTCCCTCATCTCCCGTTTCCCTCTTTCTCTTTGTCCAACTTGTCTTTTCTTGTTGTCTTGGTTTTCATGCATCTTGTTCTGTCATCACTTGTCCTTGCCACTCCACTCATCTCCACTTCTTTCTTGTTGCAATGATGGAAGGAAAGAGGGATTGACCTCCCCGCTATAGGTCAGATTCAGCTGCTCCCACCACGCCTAATTAATGCATTCACTTGTTCTCAGTTTTTTGCCATAGAGCTCTGTAATTTAAGAAAATCTACAAACTTTAGTTTTAATCTAACTGCAAATGGTCAGTTGTTCTCTGCTTCTAAGTGTTTTTCTCCTTACCATGCAGTAGCTTCATAGAAATTTAACTGTTTCTATATCTAGCTTAATGCAAATACAAATCAACACGGTGAAAAAGAATTCAGCAGCCTCGTCAGTCAGTGAGTTGTTTTCTACCTCTTCTTCCACAGTGGATTGCGGGGGAGCTGGGGAGCTATCTCCAGCAGTCTACGGGTGAGAGGCAGGGTACAGGTTGCCAGTCCATTGCAGGGCAACACAGAGACATACAGGACAAACAACCATGCACACACTCATTCACACCTAGAGAGACCAATTAACCTAACAGTCATGTTTTTGGACTATGGGAGGAGGCCGGAGTACCCGGAGAGAACCTACGCATGCACTGGGAGAACATGCAAACTCCATGCAGAAAGACCCCAGGCCAGGAGTCGAACACAGGACCTTCTTGCTGCAAGGCAACAGTGCTACCAACTGCGCCACCATGCAGCCCACTGCACTACCGTGCAGCCCTGGAAATTGGAATTTTCATTGCTTCAATAAGAGAATAACAGTAAATATTGCGGTTCAAATATTTAGCTTTTTAAGGGGGCAACAAATCACTGGAGAATAGAAAGCAAAAACAAAACAAAAAGTAACATATAATTGGGAAAAGGAAAAGAAATATCAATTGTTTTAAAAATGTTTTTTAATCTGTGAGCAGGACAGCTTCACATACACTTAACTAACCAAGCCGTTTTATGGAAAGAAACCCATAAGTCCTTTTTGCAGTTTACAAAAAGCCATGTAGGCTATACAGCAAACGTGAAGGAATGTGCTCTGGTCAGATGAGACAAAAATGAAACATTTTGGCTTAAATGCAAAATGCTATGAGTAGTGAAAAACTAACAGTGCACATCACCATGAACACGCCATCCCCATAATGAAACCAGCTGGTGCCGGCATCATGCTGTTAGTTTGCTTTTCTTCAGTAGATGGAAAAAAAAACATTTAATTGTACGGATCTTCTGCCTAGGAAGAATTATCCAGGGACTAAAAAGTTTCAATAATTGGCATACTCATGTTTTAGATAAGTATATAGCTAGAGTCACAGCTCAGTTAGGGAGGTGGGCCTCATTGTGACACCAGCAAAACCTATCATAATTATCCATGGAGGAATTACTTTAAGTTAGAAAACGTCTCGACAAAGGAGTTGCTGAAAGTTTTTCAGATTTGCAGAATGCCTGTACTTGCCATATATCCGTCCCACAGGCATTCACCAATCTATTAAAACTATGCTTGAGGGAAAATACACTAAAACTACTAGTGGCTGTATCTAACCTTTCATTTTAATCTCTACTTTGTGTCTTGATTAACATTGTGAGTCCCCAGAACACGATACTTTTAAATCATAGTTTCAGATTTTCAAAAGAAAATTAATTAATGAGGTTTAAAGTTTTCTCAATGAATTTACAGTGATGAATGTTGGGATGTGGTGAGTGCATGTTAAGAAACGGAATACTGTGATGAAGTTATTTAGGGTGAATTTAAGCAAACATCAACAGGAGTAAATCAAGCACCTAACGGAGCCCCCTGTGGCAGTAATGAAGGAGCTGCAGCCTTGATGCTCATAAATCTGTTTGCACAGGCTGTGCAGTCAACACTCCAAGCCTTTTGGGATAAATGTAGATGTTGTACAGAAAGTCACCTTGACCATTAATAAGCCTGGATTTATAGTTGTTTGGAAAGGTTGGAATTTATTTATTTATTTATGCATTTCTTTTTTTTTGTAACATGAACAAAAAGTTAAGCAGATACTTTCATAATTAAAAATGTCATTCAACTTTTTAAAGTATTTTCATTCAGCCTGTTTTGTGTGCTTTGATGGTTTTTTTGAATATAGAGCATGATTTTCTTAGTGAAACATGCAGGCTTTTAAAGGTTTTAAGAGTTACAGAAAGAGTGCAACTGCACGGTCATGTGCTTCTGGACTATCCACTATACGGTGATGCGATTCAAGCCACTTCAGCTACGATGACTGAGTATAGTGGTCAGGTATGAAATATTTTGGACAGATCCTTACTACTGTCCGTCTACTCCAGGTCATTGCATTGGCTGAGGCTGCAGAGGAGAACCGGGCGCTACTGGAGCAGGCTTTTGTCCGTCTACGGAGCTCCACTCACCTGCTGGTGCTGCTGTTGTCCCTGTGGCAGGGCCTGACCCCCGATCAGACTGCCATCTTGGAAGCCACCTTGCTGCCGCTGCTGCAGGACACACCGCAGCTGGTACACACACACACACACACACACACACACACACACACGCAAGTGCAGTAAACATGTCAGTGTCTTTTCATCCATGTGTATCCTGCTTGGTAAACACAGCCCCAGCTTAAACACACACTCAGAAAACTTTTAAAATATATTAAGCACTTCTGGTCTCTGAGGATTTCACGCGCACTCAATCACAGACTAACTCGTGTCCTCTTAACAGTCACCTGTCAACTCAGCACTAGGAGTGTTTTCTATGAGTTCAGCATTAAATTTGCTTCCATGTGTGTTTTCAAGATAAATGTGATGGCATTTAGCTTTTTAATAAGAGTCACAGTCAGAGTTTTGCTGTAGCTAGATGGTTTGCATGAGTGAGTGTTGTGCTTGTAACAGGAGACTCAGCTCTATAAACAGCTTTGTTGACAGAGCTCCAGCATTCACTGCAACCACATTGCAAAGGACCTTTTTTCCAGTAAAAACGGTGTATGTTTTCATTTTGGTTGCTTCATTAAAACCATTTCACGTAGAATATGTCCCTTTTGGGGTCCAGTAGTTCTAACTGGGATTAGGATCATTACGTCTTGGCCCTAATGAAACCGAATCTCGTTTTAAAGGTCTTGGTTGGTCTTATTGTTAAGGTCTAAATTGTAGTTTCTGTAATTGTAGAAAGATTTATATTTGTCATTCAGTTTAGTGTTCTTTGTGAACATCTGATAACAGATACAAAACAGAAATATACATGCAAAACTTGGTTGACCTCTGCACACGTCTCGTGAGTTGTGAATGCAAGTTTCACATTCATGCTTCAACATAATTGGACATTGAATGACAGAACTGGCCCATTAGAAAACAGATTGTTTTGGGTCCACAAGAAATAAGGATTTTCCTGTTTGTTCCACTGTCTACTTGTTAGTTTTACATTTATGTCAAACTAAATTCAGAAAAGGAATTTAACAGCACAGTCAGTGTTTCACTACAGATAATTGTAGCACATTAGATTCTCAAAGGAATGAGCTGAATTTATGACAAATCAATTTGGTTTCAAAAAGTACGGTTTAAAACTGGTTAAAAAAATCTTCTTTCACCTCTGACTGCAACCCGGTTAAACCTTGTAACCAGTAGTAGACTAGTGCGATTAATGTTGGTTTCCTATGATACATGTTTAGTCCAATCCAGTTTTTTCTAAAGCACATTGAAAAAACAACAAATTGTTGACCAACGTGCTGTACATTAAGAGAATAAGCAAAAAATAGTTAAGTAAATCAGACATTAAACAATGTTTGACAACATAATTTACACAAAAGAACAAATGACTCATGCTGTATTGAACAACAGGGAAAAAAAGAATATCAAAAAATGGATTTAAAAGAAAACAGTGAAGGTGCCTGTCTAACACGTTCCATAACTAAAGGACCGAAAATGCAAAAGCCAGATCACCTCTGAGCTTCAGCCTTTTTTGTGAAACGGTCAGGAGCAGCTGGGCAGCTGACCTTAGAGAGCTTGAAGGAGAGTATGGGTGAAGCAAGGCCATTAAGACATTTCAAAAAAATACCTTTAAAACAATTCTGTAACACAGAGGGAGCTAGTGTCGAGCAGCCAGAACAGGATGGATAATTATCGTAATGGTAATAAAGGCATTGATGATCTTTTCAAAATGCTGCTTAGACAAAATGGTCTTGAGTTTGGGAATTTGTCACGGCTGGAAAACGCTTGTTTTTACTACAGAGCTGACTTGTGTGTCAGATTATAGTAAAGCTTGTAGTAAAGGATATAATTTAAAGTTGTTAATTTTTTGCACTCTAATGCAACAGGAAGTGTGCACTTTAGAAATAAGATAGTATTAGTTATTTGGGTGTAATTTAAGAGTCCCATTAGTTACAGACAACCATCCGCAATAAAGTATTCTAATGAATCTGCTCTATGAATGTATATCTCCTAATAAACTCCTATTCTGAATTACCCAACAGAGTTACCTTTGCTGCTAAACTCATGGTAGAACCATTATTTCCTGTTTGGCCAGTTTCATCGCTCACTGTCCAGTCAGTCTAAGATGTAAAAATTGTGACAAAATTTGCACTTATAAGTGAAAAGGCACATTCAGAGAGCAGCTAAGCTTTCCACATATCCTGCCTTGTCAAATCTTTTCTACAGTTACACTAATTTGAGTTTCTCATGCATATTACGGCACATTGTTATAAAAGTTAATTTACAAGCACAGAACAATCTTGGCACAAATTTATGCCACTAGAAAATTAGGAGTGATAGTCTGTGCAGGGTCCTAATTTGTGTAGCTGTTTCAAATTTGGCCTGTGTTGGTGTGCTACATTTTCCATGGCTCTGATCAGTTCCCTGGAGCTTTCATTACCAGTAAGTCTATTTTCACACCTATCTCACATCCCAACATTACACAGTCACATCAAAACAGCTGCATGTAAAACATCTCGCAAAACTCACAGAGGGAGTGAGAGAGAAACTGTGGACAAAAATATAAGGACAAATGATAAGCCTCGAGGGACTGTGAAGGTGTGTCTGTTATTTTAACTTGGATTATTGGCATCAAGTGAATTAGTGATAATTAGGGTCACGTCCATAACATTCAGGCAAACAGGTGGACTGACAAGCTATTTTCAGAGAACACAACTCGTTCTGTGACAGCGTGCATAAAAATGTGATGATGTAGTAATCAGCATATATTTTTGCTTGTAATAGCTCTGAACTTTTGGCACTTTTGTTTATAGTGACAAAGGAATCACAAATATCTAATTATACTATGAAGTTAGGATAAGGGTCTCAATATGGTCAACAATTATTTTACAGACAACCTTATTTATAGATATGACAAATAAATATTAAATAAATAAACTGATATGTTAAAGTGAACTAAATATATGTACACAAACTGCAAATGTCAGGTATTTGCAATGAAAAATGTGTTTTATTTATTGATCTAAAATATAATTTCACCAACGTTAATACATACTGTGGCGCGGCAGTGGATTCAGTCCTCAATGCAGCCGTCACGGGTTTGACTCCCGACCTAGGCGACTTTTGCTGCATGTCTTCCCCCTCCCTCCACCCATTTACTGTAAGCTTATTGTCAAAAAGAAAAAAAAATAAAGGCCACTAGTGCCAAAAAAACATTAGTAATGTGAATAGTAAAAATGCAGTTACACATTAAAGAATCCCCAGAATGATTTGTGAATTCTTTTGGTGCCAGAGTGGAAGCACCTCAACGCACTCTTCGTCTTGACTTTTGACCTTTCCTGTGACCGTGCAGGTGAGGTCATTGCACCTGAGTGCAAGTCCAGCTTTCTTTAAGAGGGATAAATCCCTGGAATGTCACTAACATGAATAAACTAAGAGAAGAGGATAGAGGGCTGAAGTGCTGGATTAAAGGAAAACAAAGAGGCGTGGAAGAGATAACAATGAGGAGGAGGAGAGAGCCAAAGGGGGGAGAGTTGAAGGAAACATAGTTTGCTTCCAGAAATTATTCAAACTAAAAGTGTGACTGCTGTTGCAAACTGAATCATTTTCTAAAACGTTTGTCATGCTGATCATCCCAATAGCATTCCATTTATTTACATTTGCATTCATAAATGTAATTTAATATAATAGATGATAAGATAATGTAGTTCCTTTTTTCATTAAATTAGTGGGATCAGGATTGTCCGGTACTGTGCAAACGTGGTTCAGATCTTATTTTAGGGATCTGGACTACATTGTGTTGTTCCATAATTATACATCAGGGCATACAAAATCACATGTGGGGTACCTCAAGGCTCTGTTTTAGGGCCGCTTTGATTCAACACCTGTATGATCGCACTAGCTCCGATTATGGAGAAGTACAACATTTAATACAATGTCTATGCTGATGACGTACAATTTCATATTTCTGTGTCACCGCTTGGCCTTCCTTCACTACAATGATTCAGTTTGTCCAAAATATCCATGAGTGGAAGGCTCAGAATTTCCTCCATCTTAATGCAGGAAAGACATAAGTCATTGTTTGTTGTCCTGAAAGTGTAGGGTTAGAAATTAAATCAAAATTATACTAGACTCCATGGGACAAAAGACAACAGAACAAGTAAAAAACCTAGGTGTCATCTTGGACCCAGACCTGCACTTTATCAACCAAATAAAGTCTATTAATAAATCAGCCTTACAACCACCTTTAAAGCACTGCCAGAATTAAAGGTTTCTTATCAAAACAGGACACAGAGAAACTGGTGCATGTTCTTATTTTCAGTTTGTTAGAACATGTTAATGGTGGCTAAACAGTTCTTTGTAAAAACAAACCAAAAAAAAAAGTTGCCACTCATTCAAAAGGCTGCCAGACTCTTGTCTAGCACCTGTCAGGCAAATGGATCACATTCCACCTTAAATCACTGCACTGGGCCCGTTTTTCAAATGACAGAATCACAACTCTAGGGACGTGGAATGTTACCTGGCTGGGGGGGAAGGAGCCTGAGCTTGTGCGGGAGGTCGAGAGATATCGACTAGAAATAGTCGGGCTCGCCTCCACGCACAGCGTGGGCTCTGGAACCCATCCCCTTGAGAGGGGCTGGACTCTCTTCTACTCTGGAGTGGCCCACGGGGAGAGGCGGCGGGCTGGAGTGGGTTTGCTTGTTGCCCCCCAGCTCAGCCGTCTCGTGTTGGGGTTTACCCCGGTGGATGAGAGGGTCGCAACCCTGCGCCTTCGGGTTGGGGATAGGTCTCTGACTGTCGTTTCGGCCTACGGGCCGAGCGGTAGTGCGGAGTACCCGGCCTTCTTGGTGTACCTGTCGGGGGTGCTGGATAGTGCCCCTCCCGGGGACTCCATTATTCTGCTGGGGGACTTCAACGCCCACGTGGGAAACGACAGTGACACCTGGAGAGGCGTGATCGGGAGGAATGGCCTCCCCGATCTGAATCCGAGTGGTGTTTTGTTATTGGACTTCTGTGCTAGTCACGGATTGTCCATAATGAACACCATGTTCAAGCATAAGGGTGTCCATCAGTGCACTTGGCACCAGGACACCCTAGGCAGGAGGTCAATGATCGACTTTGTTGTCGTATCATCAGACCTTCGGCCGCATGTTTTGACACTCGGGTGAAGAGAGGGGCTGAGCTGTCCACTGATCACCACCTGGTGGTGAGTTGGATCCGCTGGAGGAGGATAAAGCCGGACAGACTTGGCAGGCCCAAGCGCATAGTGAGGGTCTGCTGGGAACGCCTGGCGGAGCCCTCGGCCAGGGATGTATTCAACTCCCACCTCCGGGAGAGCTTTGACCAGATTCCGGGGGATGTTGGAGACATAGAGTCCGAGTGGACCATGTTCTTCGCATCTATTGTCGATGCTGCTGCCCGTAGCTGCGGCCGTAAAGTCTGCGGTGCCTGTCGCGGCGGCAATCCCAGAACCCGGTGGTGGACACCGGCAGTAAGGGATCCTGTCAAGCTGAAGAAGGAGTCCTATCGGCTGTGGTCGGCTTGTGGGACTCCTGAGGCGGCTTACGGGTACCGTGAGGCCAAGCGTGCTGCGGCCCGGGCTGTGGCAGAGGCAAAAACCTGGGCCTGGGAGGAGTTCAGTGAGGCCATGGAGAAGGACTACCGGTCGGCCTCGAAACGATTCTGGCAAACCATCCGGCGCCTCAGGAGGGGGAAGCAGTGCTTCGCCAACACTGTTTATAGTGGGGGGGGGGAGGCTGCTGACCTCGCGTGGGGACATTATCGGGCGGTGAAGGAGTACTTCGAGGATCTCCTAAACCCTGCCATCACGCATTCCCTTGGTGGAAAAGAGGGGGGGGGGGACTCGGGTTGGGACTCTTTCATCACCCAGGGCGAATCCCCGAGGTGGTTAAAAAGCTCCGCGGGGGCAAGGCTTCGGGGTGGATGAGATCCGCCCTGAGTACCTCAAATCTCTGGATGTTGGGGGGCTGTCATGGTTGACACGCCTCTTCAACATTGCATGGCGGTCGGGGGGACAGTGCCTCTGGACTGGAAACCCGGGGGTGGTGGTCCCCTTCATAAAAGGGAGACCGGAGGTGTGTTCCAACTACAGGGGGGATCACACTCCTCAGCCTCCCTGGTAAGGCCTACGCAAAGGGTTTTTGGAGAGGAGAGTCTGGCCGATAGTCGAAACCTCGGCTTCGGAGGAGCATGGGGGTTTTCGTCCCGGCCGTGGAACACTGGACCAGCTCTATACCCTCTACAGGGTACTCGAGGGCTCATGGGAGTTTGCCCAACCGTTTTCACATTGTTTTTGGACCTGGGGGAAGGCATTCGACTGTGTCCCTCGTGATGCCTTGTGGGGGGGTGCCCAGGATATGGAATGGGGGGCCCTTTATTAGGGGCCGTCCGGTCCCTGTACGAGCGGAGCAGGAGTTTGGTCCGCATTGCCGGCACTAAGTCGGACCTGTTCCCGGTGCACGTTGGACTCCGGAGGGCTGCCCTTTTCACCGGTCCTGTGTTCATAACTTTTATGGACAGTTTTCTAGACGCAGCCAAGGGCCGGGGGGGTCTGGTTTGGGGACCAGTGGGTTTCGTCTTTTTTTTTTTCAGATGACTGGGTCGTGCTGCCCCCTCTAGCCAAGACCTACAGCAGTTTGGGGGCAGTTCGCAGCCGAGTGGCGGTGGGATGAGGATCAGCTCCTCCAAGTCAAGGGCCATGGTACTCAACTGGAAAAAGGGTGGCTTGTCCTCTTCAGATTTGGAGGGGATTCCTGCCTCAAGTGGGAGGGTTCAAGTATCTTTGGGGCTTGTTCACTGGGGGAAGAATGGAGCGGGAGATCGAAAGGACCGGTGGGCGGCTGGCCGCAGTAATTGGGGGCTGTGCCGTCCGTTGTGGTGAAGAGAGAGCTGAGGGAAAAAGCGAAGCTCTCGATTTACCGGTCGGTCTACGTTCCTACCCTCACCTATGGCCATGAACTTTTGGGTCATGACTGAAAGAACGAGATCCCGGATACAAGCAAATGAGCTTCCTCCGTAGGGTGGCCGGGGCACTCCCTCAGAGAAAGGGTGGGGAGCTCGACCATTCGGGAGGGCTCGGAGTAGAGCCCGCTGCTACTCCACATCGAAAGGAGCCAGTTGAGGTGGCTCGGGCAAATTATTCCGGATGCCTCCTGGACACCTTCCTCGGGAGGTGTTTTTCCAGGCACGCCCCCCGGAAAAGGCCCAGGGGACGAACCAGGACACGCTGGAGGGATTATGTCTCTGGCTGGGCCCGGGGAACGCCTTGGGGCTCCCCTCGGAGGAGCTGGAGGAGGGGGTCTGGGGAAGGGGGGGTTGGGTGTCTCTGCTGAGTTTCGCCCCCCGCGACCCGGTCCGGATAAAGTGGAAGACGACGAGTACGAGTACGAGAAACCAAATTGTGTTGATGGTCTATAAGGAAAAAACAGTTCAGAGTTGCTGGTCAGGTACAAACCATATAACCCCTTGTTTCATCAGAGTCCCGGGCCCTCCATTTTCCAGGTCCAAAATGGGGGAAGGCAGAAATTAGTTGGACCCAACTGCCCAAAACTTGAGATGTGCAGAAACTGTTGGCTCTTTCAAACCAAGACTGAGTTTTTTTGTTTGCCCCCAAAAGGTCAAAGATTGCTTAATCATGTATTATGTTCCTGCTTTCTATAGGCTTAAATCTTCTCATATTAACATTTCTTTGTTTTATGTGAGAATATCACATTTTTTTATCTTTTATGTGATT